>PISX010014527.1:0-52835 GCA_004024625.1 Mellivora capensis
AAAAAAAAAAAAAAAAAGATTCCAGGGTCCTAGGACTGAGCTCTGAGCTCCCTGATCAGCGGGGAGTCTGCTTCTCCTTCTCCCTCTGCCCTCCCCACCCCCCCGCCCCACTGTGCACACACTCTCTCTCAAATAAAGGAATAAAAATCTTTAAAAAAAATTACTAAAATAGAATCATTTGATGGAGTAACTTATCTGTGTCTCAGGCTCCTTATCTGTATAATGAGGGGAAAAAAAATCTTCCTCATGGGTCTGTTTTGGGGATTAGATTAATGAAGAACTCATGTCCTTACCATACCATCATTTATTAACCCTAAGTCACATCATTTCCCCCTCTTTAAAATCTCTGAAATCAGGGCCTGCTAACAAACACCAATATCTTAAAATTATAATTAGTGATAATTTTTTTGTATTTCTTTTCTTTCTTACTTTTTTTTTTTTTTTGAGAGAGAGAGAGAGAGAGCATTGGCGGGAGGGAGAAAAGAGGGAGAAGGAGAGTCCTAAGCAGACTGTGCCCTGATTGTGGAGCCCAACACGGGGCTCAGTCTCGCAACCCTGAGATCACCATCCTGATAGCATGACCCCAGCCAAAACCAAGTCTGGTGCTCAACTGACTGCACCACCCAGGCAACCCTTTTCTTGGTATTTCTTAAACCCACAACATAAAGATATGTTATAGCAATGGGATCATAGGCTCTAGTGCAGTAGTTCCTGACCTTTGTGTTTCAAGTAGTAATTATGTGTAAATCAGGATAAATCAGTACACTATTAAAATATTAGCTAATCTGTTTTGCCAACCCTAAGAAAAGTACTAAGAAGAACTTACATTTTAAGCAGTCCTCCCAGCCTCCTTAGATATATAATCAAGTTCCCTCCCAGCCCTAGACAGATTGTATCTCTAAAATCAGTCGGTGTGGTTCAGCCCACTTTCTGGATCTCCTGCAGAACTGCTGGCAGGACACAAGCATTTCAGAAGAAAGTGTTATGTGCACAGTAACCATTGTAAATGAGCCCCAAGCTCTTCTTTTCAATAGGCAACAGATGTATTTGCTGAGCATTTCTGAGAGATGAGGGGAAATTTGGACAATTTTTGAAACATAAAAAAAGAATAAATGGGAAGTAAGGCGTAAATCCTTAATTATATAAATCCATATGATGCTTTATATTTTTCAAAGATTTTTTATTCATTTGTGATTGTCACAACAATTTCATGAATTAGGAGAATAAACATTATATTATTCTCATCTTACAAATCAAACAAAGGAGGCCTAGAAATAAGCGGTTTTTAAGATCATATAGCTCGTCTAGCTAGGAGTAGAACCTAGATGGTTCAGTTCTCCGTCTAACTTCTGTTCCGTCAACTCTAAGAGCAGCCCAGAAGAAACTACTTACAAAGGTTTTATTTTGTGATCTGTGACAATGGGCTCACATGCCAAATATTTTATTAGACTTCTTGCTCTTCTGATCCTCCTTTCAAACTTCCAGCAGCAGCTGAATTCTTTTTCTTTTTCTTTCTTTTCAACTTACAAACGCACACGATCGCTTCTTTAAAATCATTTGACTTTGTGTCATGAGAACACAAAAGCCAGCGTGGTCACTGTTGTCAACTCCCCGCCTGGCAATCTGCCTGTGTCTCTGGCACGTAGTGGGAAGATGACTGCTCCACTCATCGTGTACTTCCTGAGAGCCCTGAGTGAGCTCCCCTGCCCCATTAATCTGATGTTTTACCTACCCAGGATGTTAGCTTGGTATCTTCTTCTCCATCCCGCCTAACTGCAGGCAATCTGTGAAACAATACATCCAAATAGAAGGTATGCTTCAAAAATGAGGTTATAAACATATGTCAAGTTTTTCACATGGTAGATTTTTTTAAAATACAGCTCAGATAGGATTAGGGTATACATAATCAAGAATACATCTGTGTTTTATTTTTGAATTAGAAAAGTGAGATCCCGAAGCTTTTCAGTGTAGTGATTTTGATCTTCGGTAAGCTTGTTGTTATGGTCCGTCGCTAGTCAATAATTCATCATTTGCATGTGCAGGAATGACACAAAAAGATTAATTTGTACGCTGTGGAAACGCCAGTCAAAACAGTTGGTTAATAATAACTACTACTTTTCACTGAATACCTACTATGTGCCAAGTGGTGTTGTACTCGAGGAGATTAGGTCTTACTAAACTGGTTTTACAACTGATGAAGTCGAGGTTTAGAGAAGGGAAATAACTTGCCCCAGGTGTTCCCACTTGTAAGTAGAAAGTCAAGGTTTGAACTCTAAGCCTATCCCCTTAACCACTCTGAGATGAGTTTAATTTGACCTGAAGTTTTGTCTTTAAAAGGGATTTGAAGATTTAGACTCTGAAATTTCCATGGGATGTTGAGTGGCTCTTGAAATAATCCTATTACTATTAGCATATTAGCATATTTGGCTTTCATATACTCAGTCAACTGATACCATTTCCTTTCTTCTTCTTGGTCATGGGGATAAAATGGTAATAGCAGGGGAGCCTGAATGGCTCAGTGGGTTGAGCCTCTGCCTTCGGCTCAGGTCATGATCCCAGGGTCCTGGGATCGAGCCCCGCATCGGGCTTTCTGCTCAGCAGGGAGCCTGCTTCCCCCTCTCTCTCTGCTTGCCTCTCTGCCTACTTGTGATCTCTCTGTGTCAAATAAATAAATAAAATCTTTTAAAAAAATAATAAAATGGCAATAGCAGATATGGTATCCATCTTCAAGGGGTTTACATCCCAGAGGGGACACCAACTACCAATCAAATAATCGCACAGGTAAATGTCAACCTACACTTCAACATGCTACACCACATTTAATCTGATAAAGGAGGTGTATGGTATATGTTCAGGGGGACCTGACCGAGGCCCAGAGGTGATGACAGGTTTCTGAGCAGGAAGCGCTGAGATTCACAACCTACGAAGCACAACACTTGGTTGGTTGTCGCTCCTAAAGCTGGGAAACAACAGGAATGACAGCAATTGGGATTTCCAGCAGAGTCCAGCGGTCAGTGCTTTCAGACTGAATCTCCTGTGTCCTCCACTGACTTGATTCCATTGTGTCCCCTTAACGCAAGAGACATGGTCTCCAGCTCCTCCAGCTGAACCTGAGTTATGTTTGAAATAGCACATCTTGCTGATGACTTGGACATGGAGGAGAGTAGGGAGAGTAGAGCCAAGGAGGACTATTAAAACATAAATGTGGGCAGCTGGGAACAGAGCACAGTCCTTCACCAGCAGTGGTAGAGTTGAACAGCCGTGAAGGTTTAGGGGACACTTTGATCACAACGATATATATTCCATTTGAGGCTAAGACATTAGAGCAACACTAAAACATCCAGGGGAAAACCCCTTGCAGACTGGGGTGGGAGAAAAGAACAAATTATAAAACTGAGTCTCGGACTAGAATTTATCTGCACTCAGTAATAATAACTCTTTATGATTACGTAACCATCATAATTGTTTCACATGGTGCTTACGCCATGTCTACATGGATGTTGGAATCTTAGAGTACACCTGAGAGCCAGGAATTATCAGGTATTATCAGGTATTATCATTTCTGTCCTACAGATCGGGAATCTGAAACACAGGGAGTTCTAGTGACGTGGCCAAGATCCAAACACAGGCAACTGCCCCCAAACCCACACCCTTACCCACCAGCCTCCCTGCACGGCATGGCAGGTTACAAAGCACTTGTGCGCCTCTCCTATGCTTCTTCCCCACTGCAAGCTCTTCCCCCTACAGAACAAGTATTGCTAAGCTTAGCTTTACAGATGAGAACACAAAAGCCTGCTGAGGACACAGGGTTTCAGAACCTAAACCCATATTTACTGGCTCCAAATTCAGGACTTTTTCCACAGCTGTTTGCTCATGGGCTCCCCGCCTTAGGCAGAACAGAAGGAAAAGAGGGACTTCTCACAGGTGCAGAGGAGAAAAGAGGGAAGGTGTAGGCAAAGAACGAAAAGTCGGAAAAACAGAAACAAATCCTCGAAAGGCACATAAAGATATTTTCCCTTCTAGAAACAATCTCACCAAATTGTGACTGGTGGCTGCCTGTGGGCATAGGACTGTGTTCTGTGGTTAGTAAAAGCTTGTCTGAGATCAGACTCGATGGCAAACACCTTCCAGGCGACCCCGTTCTTGCCCTCAATGAGCTTGCTCCCTGTCCCGCTGGGAAGTACATCAGGCTTTAAACACGGGTAAGTAATTTTTTAAGGCAATTGTACTGCAGTTGGGGTGACTTGGAAAAGAGCAGGATTTCAGAGAAGGAAAAGTCCCAGGCTGAATTGTTACAGAAAAGTGACAGAAAATGCTTCTCCAGGGTGGGGGTGGGGAGGGGACGTGGGTCCTGAGCATTCTACTCAGAGAGATCCTCCTGTGCTCTTGCTCCGTTTATCTTCACTTACGTCTGCACATTTGTCTTGATCCTTTTTGGACCAAGAAGACAGAAAAACTCATATCCTTTCCTCTATCCTTTTCTCTCTCTCTCTCTCTCATGCATGCGTGCATGCCAGAAAATGAAAAGTAGTGACAACTTCTCTAAACACAACCTTGAGTTGGTTACCTGAGTAGCCTGTTCCAGTTCTAGGAGCTCTCTTCCCCATGCCAAAAGAATAAGTTTTATTTACACTCTTATCCCAAAGGAATTTGAAAGTGCTCTGAATGTGCCCAGGGGCTACCCTCCCAACCACCAGTAACTAAGTCAACAGTCCCTTAAGGAAGTAATTTCCCTTGTAGAAATCTGCAAGCCCCACCTGTATTCCGAGAAACATGTGATTTCTATTTCCTAAGAAGAAACAATCCCAATATGGACAACATTTTCTAAAGCGGTTTCCTTATCACTGTAAAGGAATCTCAAAAAGCCAATCTATAACCAGGAGCCCGGTTGTAAATCTCTCCAGGTCCACCTGTGTGAAAACAGGTGCCTGAATTAAAGACCAGAAGTTTAACGACTCCCTTTCTCCTGGATGTGAAATCCCATGACTGCTGTTGAACAGGATTTATAGACATTGAGTCAATTAAGGGGCATTATATGCAGCACCTAGAACAGTGCAAGTTCATTCAGACAGGAAGTAGAATGGTGGTTACCAGGGGCGGGGGAAGGGACAGACGCAGAGTTGTTTTTCATGGGGACAGTTTCAGCTTGGGAAGATGCAGATGTTCCGGAAGTGAATAGTGAGTTGGAGCACAACTGTGGGAATGTACTTAATGCCACAGAATTTCAGACTTAAAAACAGTGAAAATAGTAATTTTTATGTTATGTGTATTATACCACAATTTTATTTCATCTCTTCTAAAGATTTTATTTGTTTGAGAGAAAAAGAGCGAGAGCATAAGCAGGGGGAGCAGCAGAGGGAGAGGGAGAAGCAGATTCCCCACTGAGCAGGGATGCGGTACTCGATCCCAGGACCCTGGAATCATGATCTGAGCCAAAGGCAGCCGCTTAACCTACTGAGCCACCCTGCCCCCACCCCTTTTTAAAAAGGAGTAAAGGAAATTTGTTTCAAAACCTAGAATCTAGTCTCTTCTCCTAATAACAGTGACTGGGGCAACTGCCACCTTTTTATGACGGACTAGTTTTTAGTGAACTATTTTTAAAATATCATAAATGAAGGGGAGACAGACAGTAAGGCTTCCGAAGAGCGTACTATGAAGAAAAGTCGAACTGTTCTCTAGGAGCCACCATACGAGTAGTTCAGGTGTACTATCAGTTCCTGGACTACTCGAGGAACCACTCAGCCTGCCAGATGGTCATTCAGCAATCTAATAGAAGAGAATTGAGGCTTGGAGCCAATTTTTACCCCTTTAAGGAAACTAAGACTTCAAAGCTGCATTTCAGTACCTGGAATAGGCAAATTCATAGAGACAGAAATAGAAAAGAAATGATCAAAGGCTGGGGAGAAGGGGGATGGGAAGTTCTTGTTTAGTAGGTATAGAGTTTCTATTTAGGATAATGAGAAAATTCTAGAAATAGTGGTGATGGTTATGTAACATGGTGAACATACTCAATGCTGCTGAATTGTACATTCTAAAATGGTTCTATCAGATGCATTTTCCCACAATTTTTTTTTAAAGTTAAAACATCCCAGCCCCTTGAAATATGAATTTCCTTTCCAATGAAAGGAATGAAAATCCTTTCCAATAAAGAAAGAGTGTGTCCTAAGGAAAAAGACTAATAAAGAATTGGTAGTTGGTAGACAATAGGAGGAAAGAAATCTGCATTTCACAAGAGGACTCCTAGGGCATGAGACAGCACTTAGCCGGTCTACTCTGCAGACACTTACCAAGGCCCTCGTCATACATATATTTATACAGCAAGGCCCAAAAGTTTTCCAAGTGGCCCAGTCCGTCTTTCTCTGTCCTCCTGTCCCCTTCCTCCCCCTCCTAGACTATTCAGAGCCCTACCCGGTCATTTTCTTTCTTTTAAATTGGCAACCACCCACGTTGGATAAACAAGATACACAGGACGTAGGGGGTGGTGAGGCGGAAGCACATTTCAGAGCTAGGAAAACAAACAGCCAATGAAGCAGAAGAAACCACAATTTGACTTAGACAAGTTCAGCTCTGGAAAGAAGTGTCAGACGAGTCAATTATTTCCAGATCCTACAGGCCAGGGACAGAGAAAGCCAACCATACCATTTGTCGGAGTGAGTTCCTATGGGGTGGAGTCCAAGTCAAAGGAATGGATGGAGAGAAACAAGAAGGGGAGTTAAGGTCCCTTTTCATTAAGTTGTCATGGAGAAAGCCAAGTCTGTAATAAAGCTTGTTGGGTACTGATTAGACGCTGTGGGTTTGGGCAGGGGAGGAAAAAGGATAAAATAGCAGTCGTGACATGACACCTTCTCGCCATGACTCTCACTGGGGCAAAGCAGTAGGATGTGGGCCATACCATGCAGAGGCCACAAAGCCACACGGCCACACACAGAGAGGTTCCCATGAGCATCTGGGGAAGGTGAGAGAAGCAGCACGAGCAGAAAGATCCCAGGCAGGTGAACAGGCATTCTTAGCCATTGGGAGATACACCAGGACTGACCTTGCCCTTCCATGAGCTCTTCACGGAGCCATGAGCACAAAGGCAACTTAGAGCCTTAAAAAAAAATCAGTTGTGGTTTACTGTAGATAGAGTTGAGTAGGGTCCTGCTTCTCGGATTAACAGAGCTACATAAGGAACTAGACGAATTGTTAAGTCCAACTTGCCCTTTAGGCAGGTAGCAATATAAACACACAGTTCTTTCTATTGTGTGGACTCCAAATGGGGGGCAGCACATTCAGGCAATGAATGCTACTTTTAACACAGGCCAACTTTGCTGATCTGAAGTCCGCTGCCTGCTTGTCCGTGCCTTTGAAACGTCGACTGTGCGGAATGCTGTGTACAGCGGTGCAGGAAAGGTGAACAGAGAAAGAGAACACAGACCATGCAAAATCGGACCGTGTGGATACACTCGCAGAATATCAATTATGACAAAAGATAATCCACGAAAGGGGCACCTAGGTACTGAGAGACCATGGAAGAAAACAATCATGGGACTTTTCCTGGAGAACCAGTCTTGCTGCTAAAATTGTGAACTTTTATTATTAAAGCAGAGATGCCAAGGTTAACTGCAGTTGATCTGAAACAAGCATATTTTTGTTCCTTCAGAACGAAGGAACAACAAAGCCCTCAACTGATCCATCACATTTTCTTCCTTCTGGACTTTGATCCTTTCATAGCCAAACTCTGTTTATGGCTTTTACTAAGGAATGATGACTGACGGTATTTAAATGAAGTAGTTAATTTCTACTACGTGCCTTACGTGTTATCTAAGGAACAGAAATGAGCCCCAACCACCACCACCACCCCAGCACACACACACATGTTCTAATTCTTTGGGTACAATTTTTGGATATGAAAATGACCTCACAGGGCACCCATCATGATGAATTTTCCTTTTTTGACGTCTGCTTTGCATCTCCTTTAAGTGGGGAGTTGGACTGGATAATCTCCAAGGCCCTTTTCGACCCCAGCGTCCCACGAGTCTATGCAACAGGTGGGATCGTGAGCTATGAAATGGGGAGCTCTGACAAAGAGTGGAGAGGCCGGGCCACCGGAACCCCGTCCCAATGCCACCACTGGTGTACCTGGGAGAACCCCACTGACAAAGTCACGGCCATCGCTGTGGCCAATGGGAGCGCTAGCGGCGGGGGTCGGGCATGTCTGGGGTTTTCTCAATTGTCTATAAAATGTTTTGCAAACAGGACTTCAGGACACATTCCTACCACCATCCACCATCCCCCTTCTGACCAAATTGCTGCCCCTAAGGGCCTCCCGGAGAGATATTCTGTAGCAGTCACAATCTGTGTGCTGGTTTCTCAGCTGTGAACCTGGAATAATAACATTGACCTATCTCCTCATCGTGGTGTGGGGATTGACTAATAAGTCCCATAAAATGCCTTGCAAACTGGACAATAGAACTCTTGGCCTATCGGTCTGGAGGAATTCACATGCTGCAGCTCTTCTCACTCTCTGCTGGTGTTTTGTTGCACTCGGACAAAGGGCTCTGGACTCAAAGGGCAGCTCAAGCCACACACCCAGTATCTTGCTCAGAGGAATTCCTGCGAACCCGCTTAGCGTTGATGATGATTGCCAAATGCTCTGAATCACTTCCTTTCCTCACCCAGACTGGCTTTTTCTTGATTTCTGCTCCTGGATGAAATGGGTGTGCATGGGGGTGTGGGAGACTTGCCTGTGGCCCTAGGCTTGCACTTCCAGGTGACTCGGTGGTTCTAATGCTTCAATGGGGACCCCAATAGGGATTCCCTGCAAAGCTTCCTCCTCCTTGTCCCTCTTTCCTAATCCTGGTTCAGATTTCACTTTGATATTCAACAGCTTGAGGGCTGCCCCTGCCTGGCTGGCATTTCCACCCAGATGTAGCTGAGGACACCAGCGTGGCCCAGGGCCCTCCACAGACAAAATCAGGCAGGGCTGTGCTGGGATTAAAAGCTGCTATGGTTTCTGTGAAAACAGCTCCGTGCAAACATCTGGACCTTCCGCAGATGATTTACTAAACCTTACATTTCATTGCCAATGAGCTCTTTGCAAAATCCCTTTAAAGTATATCACATGTGACAGGTTTCCAGAAGCTGGGATCCTGGGTTTAATGTGCTGAGATTCAGAAGAGCCAACAGCATTCCCAATCATTCACAAAGTTCCTTTCAAGTGACTTTGGGCTGCAGTTATTGAGAAGGCTGGACTTTTCTTTAAATCAGATAAAATAATAATAACAACAACAATTATAAAAAGGAATAAGTGAATTGGATGAGGAAAACATGAATGTTATTTAAATGTTATTTAAAATGCCTGGATGGTTCAGTTGGTTAAGCGTCTGCCTTTGGCTTAGGTCATGATCCTAGGTTCTGGGATCAAGTCCTATGTCAGGATCCCTGCTCAGCAGGAAGCCTGCTTCTCCCTCTGCCTGCCGCTCCCTCTACCTGTTCTGTCTCTCTCTCTCTTCCCCTCTCTGTCAAATAAATATATAAAAATCTTTAAAAATAAATGCATAAAAATAAAAAACAAAATGGTAATTTAACTTTTAATTTAGATCAAAGAAAAGCAGCAAAGGCAATTAAATGAGGGCATTCATTGTTATCTCTCTAGGACACCAGGGTCACAACTTGGACTATGCACCTATTTAGTGCCTAACCTATTTTATGCAAGTTGACTTGCACTCTGAATGAATGAAATGCAAACTAGATAAAACAGATATTTATTGTAATTAATTGAATGAAATTCAATTAATTGAATGAAATTCAATGAATGAATGTAATTAATTGAATGAAATGCAAACTAGATAAAATAGATATTTATTGTAATTAATATCCAAACCCCCCAAATCCTCCCGGGTTTCCACTTCCTTCCATTCTATATCCACTGAATACCTAATGTTTGCCATCATGATAGCCCCTGAAATACCATGAAGAACATCCATGATCTATATCACAAAGGAACTAACAGTTTATGAAAAGCAATCTCTGTGCAGTAACGACTGTTCATAAATATAAGTCCTCATTCTCTAAATTGTTTAGAGCATTACACTAAATATAAATGTCTCTCTACAGATAACTAAGCTTAGAAAACAGAACGATATTATCATTTTTTAAAATTTAAGTCTTCTGATAATTTTCCATGAGAAAGGTACACTCTTTAAATCCAGAAATGGTCAAGAATATTGCCTATCTGTCCATTTTCTCCTCTTGTCCCTATTGGGACTCACAGACCATGGAAAGAACTAACCTTGATTAAAGAGCCAGCAAAGCTCATAACTACTTAGTGGGCAAATTCATGACCCTGACCACATTAGCATGGCACGCAATCTAACTAGTAAATATAAAGAAGCAAAGAGAAGCAACGCTACTTACTGGGATCATTTGCCCAATGCCATACAACTAAGAAATAATAGGCTGAACACAGTCATATGCATTATGGAAGGAGTATACATTCATCCAGCTTCTCTAGAGAGTAATTTGGCAGTTTCCATTACACATTTAGGCACAACTTTGGGTCTCATAATTACACTTCTAGGAAGTTCTCCAACAACTATATGCAAGCATATTGGCAAAAACACATATACAAGATATACAAGTCTGTTCAAAAACAAAACAAAACAAAACTAGACATAATCTTAAGTATCCATTAATAAAAGTTTGGTCAGATCAATTATTATATCTCTATACAGTGGAATGCCATGCAACCATTTTAAATGAATATAATAGCTCTAGATATAATGATGTAGCTCAGCCTCCATGACACACTATCAAGTAAAAAAAACAAAAACAAGGTACAGATCATATTGAATAACATGGTAATATTTGAAATGTTTAAAGGGGGATTAAAAGGATTTTGTGAAGAGCTTAAATACATTATACATAAATGTGTATGTGCATGTATAAAATGCATTATGCATACATGCTTGAATTTACATAGAAAGACACAAAGTGGTTGCTTTGAACTTAGGTCAGGAATTAAAAAACCAACTCTTCTCTATATGCTTTTGCTATGGTAATACTTGAATTTTTTTTTCAGATTTTAAAATAATTAAAAAGAAAAAAAAAATGACCTGGAAAGATTGTCCACATGTTCTCTCAATTCAATGGCTTCTTGTGTTCATCCAGACTTTCCACATTCAGTAGTATTTAAGTACCTGGAGAAGACTCCAAACTATCTGAAGGCAGGGACTATTTGCTCATCATCTTGACCTTCCTTGGGCAAGTTACTTAACTTTTGTAAACCTGTTGCCTTGATGGCATATGGAGATATATTGGTAGCCGGCATTTATCACGTGATGACCATGGGTCCCATGCTTTTAACATGGATTGTATCATCTCTTTTCAAAACAGTTGTGTCTGATAAACATTACTGCTATTCCCATTTGGTAGATTAGAAAAGAGACAGGTCACTAAAGTAGTAAGTGGAGGGCCCGGGATTTGTCCGTTCCCAGGGTCCACAGGGTTGTCTAAGAAGTGAGAAAGTGTAGGGAAAATACTTGGCAAGGTCTGGCTCTTCAGGAAGTGCATAGGAAATGTTAGATATTATCACTAATGTTGATTCTTCCCTGCCAGGAAACTTTTCCAGCCATTAAAAACATGCACCCAACTAGACCGAAACAAGGTTGCTTTGTCCTAGAAGTGCTGTGGCCAGCCATCTTAGCAAGGGCACGGTCACGAGCGAGGCACAGCCAGCACCAGGGCTCGAACATGTGGAAGCAGCTCACATCTCTTCAGCCGGGAGTGGATTGCCATGGGAAGCCATTAGGGAAAGTACTGGATGCGGGTTATGTGTTTTCCCCTTGGGATACGAGGGTTTGACTGCTATTAATAACAGATGTGGCCAGCCAATTACAGAGTGGAGATGGGTAATCACATCTTGCATTTTGAAGGCTTAATCTGATCACCTCTGGGGTCAAGGAATTACACAGTTATCATAATGGTTAAAGTCTGTTTGTGCCACCACTTAGGGACCAAAGTTCAAGGCTTCGAGGTCCAAGGTGGAGTTTATCATGTATGTGTGTGCATGAACGTGTGTGTATCTTTGTGTGTGATTTATTTTTTGTGCACATATAAGCTGCTCCCAAGCTCAGCCCTGTCACCCCAGCTCCCTCTTGAGTTTACCTGGTAGATGTTTCTCTTGGGAAAGTGGGAAGCCAAGAGGCCTCAATACTGCCTTCAGTTCTGTTACTATTTACTTTGTGATTCCTAGGCTTTAGCTCATTTGTGAAATGAGGGCAGTCTCCCAATGTTTACTTCTTGGTCTCCTCCACACAAGATCTCCCTGAAGGCAGAAGCTCTTGTATCAGTCACTGAATTCTCAGTGTCGAAAATAGTGCCTGGCATACAGTAGACACTCAATAAACACTGAACAAATGATTCTCTGGGTTTCCTTCCAGTGATGATGTGACATGATTCCGTGAAACCATAATCTAGTGCATTGAGCGGATTCCAACACGTGCAGCAGATAACGTTGGCTGTCAGCTCTCTTCTAATTTTTCCTCTGCCTACTGTTGAGACACCTTCGTGAACATTTGCACCAGAATACAACACCTATAAAAGGAGATGATGTTGAGATCTGCCAAATGTTTCTCTTCTCTGGCAGTCCTGGGAATGATTTGGATGAAGAAGAAACTGGAAGTATTGATTTGGAGGGTTGGTGATCTGCTGGCTTTATTCAAGCAGGTGTGTCTGCCAATGGTCCTCATCCATAACTGAGACACTCCACAACACTCGTCACCAAGGCCTCTAGACTCAGTCCCCCTTGGTGAGAAAAGACCACAATGTCTGAAGGCTTCAGATGACATGATACTCAGTCTAGATTTGGAAGGGGAAATGACAAAGCAAGACCTGGTTTTTGGTCTGTTTTCATGTACATGAGTCAGGGTTCTTGGATGTCAACACCACAAACTCTGGTCACTGGAAGCAGGAGAGAAGTTTAAGAATTTCAGGTACCACAAAGCAAGTGGGCTCTGCCACCCCTCCACCACCATCTCTACCACCTCCCTGAACCCACTGCTGAATACTGCTTGCCTCTGGGGTACCCCAGCACAAGCGGGAACATCAATTTGTCCTTTTGTTTTTGTACTACTTGTTCAAAATTCAAAGTTCCAGAGGGAGCAGATGATTGACCAAGCTGGGCCACACTCCCAAGCCAAGTCCAGGCATACCTCAGAGATCCTGCACATTCGGTTCCAGACCCCACAATAGAATATCACAACAAAGCAAGTCAAATAAACTTTTTTCCAGTGCATATGAAAGTTATGTTTACATGATATTGTAGTCCATGAAGTATGCCACAGCATTCCATCTAAAAAAAAAAATGTACAGAACTTACTTTAAAAATACTTTATGGCTAAAAAATGCTAACCATCATGTGAGTTTTCAGTGAGCTGTACACAATGATTACAGAAAACCGTAACAGATAAAATAATGGAAAAGTCTGAGTATTACAAAAATTGCCAAGTTGCAACCCAGAGACATGAAATAAGCAAACGCCGTTAGATAAAACGCACCCACAGACTTGGGTGCCCACAAACCTTCAATTTGTAAGAAACATAGTATCTGCAACACACAATAAAATAAGGTATGCCGTATCTGTCCCACTGGGCTCCCACAGTGGAGAGGAAGGTCCTAACTCACACAGTAGGGGAGTCCCCCAAATAGAAAATGCATGCTGCATGCTGGTCAGCCACAGAAAATTGACAGGGGTCTAGTATGTCACAACTCAATCGTGTAGCATCCATACATTTTGATAATCTGTCATTTGTAAAGATGGGTAAAACCCAGAATCTACAGTCACACACCCAGTACCCTCAGTGGGACAGACTCATGATGAATGGAGGTAGGGCTCGTTAGGATTCTTGCTCTAAAGGTTGAAAAAATGACCAGCCAAGATCAAATTTTAATCATTTAGCAGCTTCCTATTACTTTACCCAGGGCAATTTTAGAGGTTCTGGTTGAGCATGCTACCAGTATGTCATAAAAATCCTACTCCTGACACAAATTAACCCAAGGGAACTTGCAACTCTTGATGGAGTTTCCATTCCTCCCCTAGGTCCTCCCACTTCCACGAAGCAAGATGGCCCCAGGCCTCGCTCCTTCTTACCCCTGTGGTTACTCTGGAACTCCCCAGGGACATGGCTTCTGACCTTGGTCCCAGCTTCCCTGCAGAAGGGCCTCTGGGATGAGTCTGCTCAACATCTAGCTTATGTCAGGCGGAAGGTTGAGTAGACAAAGGGACAGAATCCAAGGTGAAAAGGGAAAACCTCTCTTAGCAAATAATGCTGATGCTCAAGACAATAAACAGGACCAAGATCTGTGTAAGGAGAAGAAGAAATGCATTATAAGTAGATGTGATGACGTCGTCAGTAAAGTAAGAGAGCAGAGTAAGGCACAGCAAAGTTTGTGATGTATGATTCTGTTTGCTTTTCAAAAGGAACTATACCAGTGGATATGTGTATGAATAAAAAATACTGGAAGGGTAACCTAGGCCCCATGGGAATTAGAGAAGCAGAGATAAAACCTTTAGGTTTCACTCTACATCCTCTTTCTGTTTGCACGTCAACTGTGAGTACACAGGCTATGTAATTAAAATGAACAAATTTAAAATGATGTAAAAGCAAAGCTTAACAAGAGAAAGGAGTAAAATTAGTCACGATCAAGCTGGAATCAGGGGTCAAGAAAGACTTTTCTTCCCCCAAACAGGGTGCTCACCTGAGCCTGTGGTAAGGCAGGCTTCTCTCTGTTAAGAGCACATTTCTGCTGACAGGCCCAAAAGGACAATCAAGTCTGGATCTTTTCCTTGCTGTTCCTCAGAGCCGGACCTCTACTCAAATTGGGCAGGAACCCACCTTCTATCTCCTCCCCAGGCATCTGGGCAAGAGCTGAGACAGGTGACTCAGGGAGAGGCACTTTCTGGGCCTCACACCAAGGCAAGGCTCCGTACGGGTCCGCAAGGAAGGGGTGGCCTTCTCTCTTCTCCCCACGGAAAGAGTCCATCATTACTAAAAACACAAGTCTCTTTAATCTTGGGCCTGCTTGATTTGTCGTCCTGTAATAATGGTGGTGATGTTGGTGGAAACTTGTTCGGAAACTTAACTGACCTTTAGAGTAAAACAAGTAATGACCCAGACTTTACTAGATGATGTTGGGTAGGTTCTATCTTCTTCTGGGTTACCAAAAGCAGCCCCCACGCTTACATTACAGCATACCGGAGGAGGGTGAGAACCCTTAAAAAGAAAGAAGGAGCCTCTCTAAATTCCTACTGACATCAGGAAATTCTATCCACACAGAACTCTACAGATGCGGGCAAGGGAAGGACTGGGTGTGGGAGCCAGAGGAAGTCTAATACCCCAGGTCTTCCCCACTGATTCCCACTGCCCCAGATCTCCCAGGCTGATGTTTCCCTTTGTCTTGTCAGCCCTTCTGAGCTACTAAGAACTCACTTCAAGTCATGCAGCACAAGGAAAAGTGAGGGACTGAACCCCTTTCCCCCCTGCCCTAGAAGAAGTGATCTGCAGGGTCCTGACACCAGCCGGTGAGATGCATACACTCCAGTCTTTATTCCTCTAGTGCAAGGAAAGGCCAGTTCACATCCTATCCCTGGGGACAAGGGTAGCTGCAGGAGGTTCAAACTGCCCCAGGCAGGTGGGGAGCCAAAGCAGGTCAAGGCCGCCCAACTTAAGGTAGTGACCACCAAATCTGGCTGGGCTGCAGGCTGCGACCTTCCCCCACCTTTCACTCAGATGTCTGGCTGGCAGTCCTGCATGTAACCCCTTCAGCTACCAGGGCCAAGATGACCTACCCCAACTCCAGCTTCACACGCATATGCGTGTTCACACGCATACCCAGTACCTATCCTCCGGGAGTTCCCGCCCTTCCTGCAGTACTTAAGAAAGGTCGGGCATTGGCTTCCCTGGAGCAGAGCCCTTCCCCAGACATCTGAAGGGGAGTTTCTTTGGCCCGTCCCCCAAGAGCATGAGCCCAGCCTTGCCCAGGTTCTGCTTGTCTTTTGAAGACCCCCTCACTCCCTGCCGCCGCAACGCCCGCCAGCCGCTGCCTCCAGGGCAGCTCTTGGCCAGGGGTGAGCAGTGCGGGGGAGCCCGCCCGACCTGGCTTAGAGCGCGGCCACCCCAGTCTGGGCCCCGGGCCTCGGTGGGTCCCTAGTCCCGGAGCCCCCGAGAAGTGGCGCCCCCACCCCTATGAGCTCACAAGGCCGGGGACCGCCGGAACCCTGGGCCCTGCCGCGTTCGGCCGCTGGCTCCCGACCCGGCCGCAGGGGCCGGGGCCGAGCGGCTCCGCGTGCTGCGTGCGCTCCGGCCGCCCAGTGCGGGGAGGACGCGCGGCAGCGCCAGCCTCGGGGCCGCACTGGTTAGGTAGCCGGGGGGACCGGAAGGATGGCGAGGAAGTAGGAAAGGGTTTCCTGAGATGAAAGATTACTTCCGTCCGGGCTCTGGCCTCTCTCTGGAGCCGGCTCGTTGGGGGCAGGGGAGCGGGGTGCGCGGGGCTCGGGGGCCGCGCCTTGCCACCTGCAGCGCCCGCAGCGGGCGGGACGCGCGCGGCCCTGTCGGGGGGCTAACGCGGGGGGATTCTTGCAGGTAGGAGTCGAGTGCATTTCCTAGCGCCCAAGCCATGGTGGCCAAACAGCGGATCCGGATGGCCAACGAGAAGCACAGCAAAAACATCACCCAGAGGGGGAACGTAGCCAAAACCCTGGTAAGGCGGGGGCGGCGCAGACCGGGCCGAGCTGGGCCGAGCGGGACCGGGCGGGCTGGGGCGGGGCGGGGCCGGCCGGGCGGGTGGCGGGCACCGGGCCCGGCCTCCCTGCCCCTCCCGCAGGGTCCCGCCGCGTGGGCGCTGAGAGCCGGGCTCTGGGACGCGAGGACCTCGCGGTGCTCTTGCGGGCAGTGAGGGCTGGGGTGGTGGTGGACCCCTTGGGGAGTGGCTGCTGGGGTTACCACCGAGGCTCGCAAGAGCCTCCGCAGGAGAGAATGGAGCCTTTGTCTCTGGGGAAAAACGGAAAGTCACATCCTTAATGAATAGTTAAACCAACTGCGTGACGCGGGGCCCGGAAGTAGGTGCTAGAACGTTTGGTGAATGAATGAATGAATGAATGAATGAATGGAGGCCACTGATCATCACCTCCTTTCAGGCTTTGACCCCTGCCCTCCACCCTCAACAGACACCCACCACGATAAGGTTTTCTCTCCAGCCCCTTTGTAATGGGGCTGTATAAATTGGAAGGGCTCAAAGTGGGAAATGAGGTTCAGACCCATGTTTCCCTCCACCCTCCTTTCTCTCCTTTGCCCCTTCCCTAGTGAGTCCTCTCACCACCAGAATGAAGTTTAAATGCAACATTACTCTATCTCACCCTGTGAGCTCTGGCGGGTCCTGATGGTATGATCCAGAACTCTGGAGAATAGACTAAAGGTTTTATCACTGGAGTCTAAAGTAAAATCTGGGCCTTACACACAGGGTTTTCTTTTAGCAAAGCAGAAGATCTTCAAGAGAAAATGCCAGGCCCGTGATTTTGGATACTCAGAGGCATGCCTGGGATGAGTTGGTGCGCCGTGTTGGTCTCCACATCTGTGAGCCAAGGCGCCTGGAATCTATTATCCTGGACACTTAAGCAAAGTCCAGCTGAAGCTTGGGGTTTGGCTGGAAAAGCTTGGAGACCTGATGAGGCAATTCCTTTTAGCCAAAGAAATGATGTTAGTTTGTAACTGAGCAAAAAGCTGGAGCTGCAATCATCACAGCAGAATTCCTACAAAACCAAGTAGTACCATGGCAGAGAAACCTTAGAATCAAACTCAGTTCTGCCTAGAGCTTTATACACAGCTCTAGACTTAAAGTTATGCTTGAAATTCTCTCTTTGGGTGTTAGATCATTTAGGTGTGACTGAGCAGTAAAATGCGATTACACCCTTGAATCAACACTTTTCACCTAGATCTCTTTTTTCTATTTATTTTTACTCAAAAAAACAAACCTTGCTGTCCCAATTGACCTTGAAAAACAAATTTTAATTGATGTTAAACCACTTAGGGTTTTATATCCCTAGGGGATCACTTTGTCCTAGATACCATACAGATTAGCTGATGTGCTGAAAAATCTCTGGTTCCATGATTCTTTTTAATGAACTAAGAAACAAAGAATTAAGAAAGTTATTAACGGAAGGTTAACAAGTATGGCCTGCAAAAGTAGCAATTCTGGAACTGGTTTGCAAAGCCAATGTATCCATTAGGCTTGGTAAACTCAACGACTGCTACCTCGAGGTTTTCAAGACCATTGGAAAGTGTTTGAGAACTGGGGGAAAGAGAAAGTTACTGTCTTCAAAATAAGAAAATTTAAAATTGGGGAACAATGTTTAAATATCTAGAAAATGTACTTACCCCCATTTCCACTGAAGTAAACTTTCAGAGCTACATTCAGATTTCTTTAATCTATGCTGTGAATGAATTTTAATAGGTTCTGATAGACCATGGAGTGGGCCCTTCAAAGTGCCTGGCATCCGGGGTGGGGGTGTCCAAACGGCCCTATTACAGGTGTAATGAAAGTTCCAAACCAAGCCATAATCTCTGTTTATCTTCAGGTGGTTAGAAGGGCTCTTTGGTTGCCTTTATTGTAAACAGACCAACATCCAAAAAGAAAAATGAAATTTTCTTTCAAAAGGAAATACTCTAAATCCTAAATCTCATTTTCCTAATTGCAGGTCAAACACAATTATACTTTGAAAGAAGTAACTTGCAAGGGATAACCTGTTCAGGATGCGGTTGGGGAACATGTGAACAGATTCTAACTGAAAATTCAGAATCATCATACAGAAATAAATCCCTTCAGTTGTATGCAGATGTTTCAGTATTTCCTTATCTAATAGCTATGGCATGAATATTATTCTCCCAGATAGCAAATAAATCCAAGAAACAAAGAAATAGAATAATCGTTTTGTGATGACATGGTAGCAACTTCTTCAGAACTAAGGGGGATGTAAATTTCAGACTTTGGAGTTATCCTGCTGGTGGATAAGCACAGGGAAAGCCAGCCCCTGACATTCCAAAGCCTCAGGAAGTTGCAAACTCCTGTTTGAAATGAACTATGTCATTTGCAGGATTCTACTGCTCTTCTTACCTTTCCCAGCGACAGATTGAGCCGTAGGTACATTGCCCCAATGGGATTGTGCTGGGTATTGCTTCCAAAAAAAGAGGAACTTAAAGCTCTCAGAAAAAGGGTATATTGCCGTTCTTGAACTCTGCAAGTTCCCCAAATAATACTGATTCACTGGAAAATGTCATCCAACAGATTTTTGTGCTATGTAGTCCAAGCTCTGCATGTTGATAATTTGTGTGTTTCTGCAAAGGAATAATAATGGACTCCATTTGGTATCCACGCTAGACCAGTCATTCATCGACAGGCTCCCGAATTCACTTGTTGGCTTTGCTGGAGTTAGAGCGAAATGAACTTTTTATATGGCATCGGTGGAATGACAGCAACAGAGCTGTGGTTTCTGGTCAACTGTGACAGATTGTTAGGGCGTTAGTGAAGATGGTGGGGGAGGGGTAAGTGCCACAGTCCATTCAGGTAACTTCAGTTAATATCTTGATTATTTACTTGATACGCCCTTGATCTGGTGTTAAGGGCCAAAGAATGATACAGTAACAGCTCTGGGTAAAGTTATGCCGCTGGATAAGACTGATTTTTGTCCTTGTGTGGTCAGGAGCAGCTGCCATTCCCTTGCAGCGTGTTCCTTTCCTGCAAGAGCGGTGCTAGATACAAGCTTGTCAAGGACACAAACTGAGGGGTTTTCATCTTTTAGAGCCCACCAACCATTAGCACTTGAACCTACACTTCTCTAGTAAGAGAGCTGCAGGGACAACCCTATCACCAGTTAGGAAGTATTTATAAAAAACGACAATAGCCTTCCTAGACCCTGTATCTACTCTACTTGACCTATGAAATCATATTTAATGAAGTTCATATGCTTATTCTTTCTTTAATGAACACTCCTTGAGCACCTACTATGTTTAAGTCCTGGGCCAGGCATTGCTGTGTGTTGCAACAGGGAAGAGACACGGTGGCTGCCCTCGTGAGCCCACGGTCTGGCGGAGAGGCAGATAGTACACACGTGATCACGAGAATAAACAGATACACACTAGACATTGACAAGAAAAAGTGCATGGCAATATGTAAGTGGTCAGTGAGCCCGCTCGAGGTAGAGGACAGGAGGCTCTCAGAATGGAATGGGTAGGCTGGGAACCAAAGAACCGTCGCCTTATCTATAAGAAAATGAGTTCTCTAACTTTTACTGGTGATAGATTGTTTCTGGCTCATCCATGTGAGGAAACATTAGTGAATTATTCCATTTTTTTTCACTCCAACTTCTCCCTTTTCATTTGAGAAATTCACTACCTTTTTTTGGGACACTTCTCCCCCAAAACAGCTTTTTCTTTGACTGATTTGATTTTAAGGACCAAGCCCTACCTGCCAATAGACCGGGAGGGGTTGGGGATGGTGGTTCTTATGTCTGTGCTGTTGGTTGGAAGGGAGCAGAAACTATGCAGGGCTCTGGGTTCATGTGGGCACCGTGGTGCCCTTCTGCTCCCCAGGGAATGTGGAGATTTCGCCAACGAGAAAGCTTCACTGGGGTTCGGGAGCTTTATCATAAAATGCTGCTTCCTTCGCATATCCACTCATGGTTGCTGGGGTGCTTCTGCCTTTCCAAGGATTTCCATGGCATCGACTTGCCAACTTTTTTTGGCACGTAGAAGGTTCTGAGAAAATGGCTGTTCTGTGGCCTTACTTGGAATCCACAGATGCGGGGAATTAAAGATGACTCCATTAATGGAAAATACCCAGGTTCTCTATTGGGGCAGACCTAAATCCCAGCCCTTGCTCAAGTTCCCAAACTTCGGGGGTCCATTTCCCAACTACAAATTGGAGATGATAATTCGCCTTGTACCACGTTGTGGGTGGTAGAAACGGGTTGTAGATTGCCTGGGAGAGAGCCTGGCATAGAGTGTGCCTTCCACACATGGAAGCGATTTGTCGTAGCATCATTTGGGGCTCCTGAATTACTCAATTGTTTTGTGTATTTTTACCCCATCTGTCCCCAGAATAGCTAAGCCCACCACATTCACTGAGTTACAGGAGCATAAGTTAAGGTCATGATGAATCTTTTCATACTTATCTGGATCCTTTACAGTTGAATTTCTTCATCTGTGTCTGCCCACTGGGCATTGAGATTGGATCTGTCTCACTCAATGTGAGTCGTCTCAGCCTTTAGTGGTGTCTGGTAATACCCCCACAAATGTTTTCTGAATCAACGAACCTAACCTTCCTTTCCATTCCCTTTCAGAGGCCACAAGAAGAGAAATACCCCGTGGGACCATGGCTGTTGGCACTGTTTGTTTTTGTTGTCTGTGGCTCAGGTATGGGTTTTTCGCTGACCTCACAGCCCATGTTCTGCTCTGTCCTTCAGAAACACACTTCACAAGTAAATAGACAAAAAAGCATATTGGCCCGGGATTCAAGTTAATCACTGACTGAAGCCTTCCTCTCAGTGGGGTTTGATTTAGTCTAGCAGAGCAAATACGAGTAGAGACAGAATTGATATACTATCGAATCATAATCATAAAGTGATTACACTGAGCCATTAAGTTGGCTGTAAACACTATAGAGTTCAGTTAAACCTTTGTGTGGAAGCGTAGCCTAAAAAGGGCAGTTAGAACAGGAGCACCTGTCTTCCTGAGATAGATCCAGATTCCAGAGAAAGGGAGAGGCTTTCTCCTTAAGAGGAAATGCCACAGAGCTCCTAAATGGAACTGAGCCTTTGACCTGTGCCTCAACATACAGTCCCCTCGTACTGGAAGATGGTAAGTTCAGAGAACTTTGCTTACACTCATGAGCAAACACACACACACACACACACACACACACAGAGGAGAGGTTTGAACAAAGGATCATGCATTTGTTTCTAGCTGAATTCTGTTATTGGGAGTCTTGTAATTCCTGGTCTCCATGGGTTGGGTCTCAAAAATAGTGCTAAGTGAGGAGAAGTGAGGTCCCTTCTAACACCGGCAGGCCTTCCGAGGTTCCCAGGATCTTAAAGAAACAAAACTGTACCCCATTCCCAATGATGTGACTCGAAGGGAATCCTTTACCCAACATGGGGATCCCTCATCTTTAACAGAGGTTACCCAACCTCTGCTAGAATACTTCTGAGGGTAGAGGGCTCACCTCTTCAAAAAGCCCATCCCGTTTCTGTATAGCTCTAATTCTGTTAGAGGTATCTCCCCTCTTTTGAGCTACACTGTGCTGTCTTCTCAACAGTTCAGGTGTGAACTCCTAAAACCACAAGGCATGGCCTCATTGTCTTCTGAACATCTTGAATCTTCAGGTATTTTAAAGATGAGTTTAAAGTCTGCAAACTGAACTCCCCTACTTCTCCCAGCCTTGCCTCATAAGATGTGGTTTCTGGACCCCTCTTCTGGATACACTCCATGACTCCTACAGAGCTCATACAGACCATTTGCCACTGCGGAAGTGGGTCTAGAAATGGTGTGACGGCTACAGAGGCAGGAGGGCTGTCACTGCCGTTGATCCCATCACTCTGCTTCTCTCAATGTGACACGAGCTTTGGTTCATTTTCAACAGTCACAGCACATCCTAGACTCACATCGAGCTAATGACCCACCTAGCGCCACCAGGCTCTTTACATAAACGTCCTGCAAGCTCAGGAATGCATCTCCACACCTCCCCCCACCCAGTCCAAGTTGTCCTTTATCCCCATCACGCATTGCTTTATTGCACCCGTGGCCCTCATCAACATATGAAATTATTTCATTTGCTTACTTATTATCCATTTTTCCACTACTGGGACATAAGGTCAGGGAAGGCAGTGTTTTTTTGTCCAGGAAATCTGTATGTTCTTGTAAGAATCTAGCACACAGTGTGTGCTCAGTGTGGTCGGATGGACTCACGGACATGTGGATGGTGAATGAAGCCAGATGTGCCCCGTACTGTAGGTACACAGCTGACTTCTCTGAGACCTCATACAGAGCTTCCTGAGTATTTCTATTAAAATTTTATTGTCGGTTGTCAGTTGTCTTTCTACAGAGTAGCCACCAAGTCTAGAAATATAGAAGAACAGATATCCTAAACGGCTGACCGATCTTACAGTGTATGATTTGGTCTGGTAAGAAAAAGGAAAGGTTCTGTGAGAGACAAGAAGAAAGGTCAAGAAATAAGATCTTACAGTGTATGATTTGTATCACCTTCATCAGCAACGTGTAGTTCAGAGCAGTGTAGAAAACTGCAAGGACTTCGGTGCATTGATGCCGCGTTTCCGTCAGCTGCCCGCCTCTTCCTCCGGTACGCCTCACCTCCAATGACCTGTCTCGGATGTTTACCCCAAAACGGAACAAACAAAACGTGCCGCACAAATATCAAGAAAAGTAAATCTATATAAAAAGGCAATCTCCATTTCCAGGCTTTATGGCCAGTCTGTACGTTCGTTGCTCAATCTTGAACCTTGAGCCTTTTATCTAATCCTCTTTCCTGGCCAGCTTCACCGTCTCTGAAAACAGCCTATTCCTCCAAGTCACTGATAAAGTGTAGACATGGTGAAGCCCACGGAACGCAGCTAGAGAAAACTCCCTTCAGGCTGACCTTGAGCCTCTCAGCAAAACTCGTGCAAACCGTCATCGTGTGGTGGGGGTCCCCTGTGGGCCTGGCACGGTGCCGGGCTCTGGGAACACAGACGCCTCGGGGAGGCTGCGGGCACCGAGCGGGGTGGGGGGAGATAAGGAAGCCGTTTGTTGTACCTGGGGGCTGAGCTCTGTGATAGCAGAGTGCCCAGTGCGCTTGGCGGGCACGGATAAGGGACTGTCTCTGTGTGGCCTGCTGTAACAAAACACCATGGGCTAGGTGGCTGGTAAAGAGCGGAACGTAATGCTCACAGTCCTGGAGGTAGGAAGTCAGACTGGGGTGCCTGTGTGGCCGAATGAGGGTCACTTCTCCTTGTATCTTCCTGTGGGATCCTCGCATGGCAAGAGGGTAAGGGAGCTCTGTGGGGTGTCTTTCATGACAGCACTGATCCCATTCACGAGGCCGCCACCCCCATGACCCAGTCACCTGCTAAATCCCCTCGCTTCTGTGGCCGTCCCATTAGACATTAGGATTCCAACCTGTGAGTACAGGAGAACTCACACAGCCAGACTACAGTGGGGACTTCTAAATCACCCCCGGCAGAGGGGAAAGTTTCCCAGAGGAGGGGCCATTTGCGCTGAGCGCTGAAGGGCAAAACAGCTTGAGATGGTATTGCCAGGCTCAAGAAAGGCCAAAGCCCAGTCGTAGGGATCCATGAGCCCAGTCATCCCGCAGCCGGGGTTCTCAGGGACTAAACAGATCCAGAGCCAATACTGTTTTCTTTTTTGATGTCAAGATACACATTAACTGCTTCAGCCGTTAGCTAGCCTGTGCGGGGCGGGGGGAGGCGATTCAGTCAATAAAGTGATTTGGTCTGTTTTTCTCAAACCCATGTTGGTTCTCAATACCCATCCTTTTCGAAGGGCTTAAAAACCTTCTCTGAATTACATTTTAATTACAGTCTTGCCAGGCTCTCGGTCTGTATAGTAGGAACGGTGTCTTTTTCCCCCTGGGTAAATCGGGACATCTGCTGACAGCAATCTTTTGGAGTTCTCCCAGCCTCCATTCGTTTTTCCAGGGATTAAATACATTGGCTCTGTGATCCTTTCTGTGGGTTTGTGCAGGGACCTGGAACGGGAGCCTGCAGGGCCCGGAGATGCGGATTTCAAGCTACTGAGAGGACACAGCCCCCTGCTCCCACCCCCCTTCAGACCGCTGCTCTCCTAGCCAGGAGTTAGGTCACCTTACTTTCTCTGTGCTCCGTTAACATGCTACCATGATCCCTAAGTCGGGGGCCTCATCTCTTTTTAAATTGTAACTAGGAATCATCCACTACCGCCACCTTTTTTTTTTTTGCTAACTTTAGCTTTTTTTTTTTTTGCAAGCCTTAGCTCAAGCCGGGCACTGTTCTCACAGAAATGTGTCACTCTTCTCAACTTGTCCTTGGTACCGTGCCCTTCCTTCTAGACGTGTCCTTCGCTAGCCAAACATGTCATGAAAAGCACAATAACTCCTCCAGATCTATCCCTGTGGCCACCTCCCTGGGACGAGTCATGATTCCGTTCATCTTGCAGAACCTCCCATCCCTCTTGAGTTTCTCCTTTCGAGGGTTCCAGGGCCAGCATGTTCTCTGGGGTGTGTGAAGGAGGGTGGTTTCTGCCCCAAGTCCAGCCAGTCAGCTCCTCTGCTTCATGTCCTGAGCCGCCTCGGGGATGGGATCGTTGGAGCTCCTGGTCACTGTTGTCTCTGAATCCACGTGGCTGGTGGTTCTGTTGCTGGTCCACGTTGTTGGTGTGCCTGTTTTTATGCAGGAAACTTACGGAATCTTCGAAGATTAATGAATGTGTGGATCATGGATCTGATTCTCTTGAAAGACTCGCTCGCATTACCTCACTCTGTTAACCCGTTTTTCCATTAATGATTGGTTGGGCAAAGTGTTCTTTTTAGAAATAGTGTCGGCATACCTAGGATGGGTAAATATTCGGGTCAGGCAAATCATCAGGAATGCACATCTTCTCTGCTTTCTTAGCTAGAT
This sequence comes from Mellivora capensis, assembly GCA_004024625.1. NCBI lineage: Eukaryota > Metazoa > Chordata > Mammalia > Carnivora > Mustelidae > Mellivora > Mellivora capensis. The sequence continues at coordinate 25,700 of PISX010014527.1, forward strand.
TGTGGGAAAGGATCCAGATTGGGAAAAGGTTAGCATTGAAGTATATGGTCTCTTACTGGCCACGCTTACTCCATTTTATGTGGAAAAATAAGTTCCCAAACCTCCAGGGGGTTACCGGACCTCTTAACTATGGGAAGTCCTGACCCCTTCTTGGCTTCTTTGCTGTGGCCTTCCTCATTCTCCACACATGCCTTTCGTGCCTGCCATGCTGATAAGAGCAAGATAAGGAAAAGGAGGCGGGGGAAGAATGAGTAAAGTGGGGAGGGTACAAAGTGCAGACGCCCAGAGACCCCTGGCATGAACACGCACCCGGCGAACGCCCACCCCCTCACTAGGAAACCAGATAAGAGCGCCAGACCTCCTGGGGCTACGCTGAGCCCAGGCCCCGGGTCGGAAGCCCTAATACATTGTCCCATGGACCTGAGTTGGGGGAAGCTCTCTAAATACACCCCCTTCAGAGTAGGTAGATTTCCACTTTCCATGATTACAAAAGGACTCTTGGGCAAGACACTTCTTTGAAACCTGACCAGTTGGCAGTAACAGGCTAAGAGGGGGATAGTTCTGGAATGTGCCAGATGTAGGTTCAAAGCCGAGATTCGCTATCAGCTGGACAACCTTGGACCCATGATTTACTGTCCCTATCGATTTCCTTTGTGATCAGAGAGGGATACTGGTAGCCCTCCACCCATAGCAAGCTTGAATCCTGCAGCTTCCATCCGTGCCCTCACGGAAGCCCTTGTGGAGGACAGTGGTGCTACAGTTAGGACTGGTCATGCCACCAGGAGGTTGGAGGGGGTGGTACTTGGCTTCCATTTGCCTTTGCTCCTTCCAGGCTCAGCCCCTCGCATCGGTCTTGATCTTTCACAAAGCAACAGGCCCTCCCTCTCCACTCCAAGGATGAGTGTCAGCAATTTAAGTGATAACCCCCGGGTCCATGAGACTCTCTTCTGATAATAAAGCATCAGAATCTTTCAGACCTCCCCACACAGGAAAAGGGAAGGAAAAGGGAAGCCCCCCAGGTGCAGAAATCAGTGAATAGGGGTTTGTACTTTAAGTTGCATATCAGAAATAAAATGTAAGTTGCATTTCCTTAACCCAACCTGAAGGCACCACTGTTTTGCTCTACGAGTTTTCTTTGTGAGACACAAAAGCTTTGGGAACAGTGTGTTCTTTTGAGACACAGTATTCTCCACATTGGACATCTCAGGCCATGCTGTCCTTTGTTTTGTTTAATTTGGTAACTATTGTTATTTGTATTATATACATTCTGTCAGAAATCTAAAACCCGTTTCTCAGCCGAATACCTGTTTTGAGTCTCCTCTGAGGGTGATTCTGAATAAGCCAGAAACTTTTCTCGTTTAAGTCTTGGCCTGGGACTTGGTTTGGCTTGGGCCTTTTTAACTGGTGGCATTTGTCTTTCCTTGATTTCCAAGGAAGCCAGATGCACACTGAAGCCCAGAGGATTCAGGCCCCTCCCTCGCTTGGAGACTTCTCTGTGTTTCTCTCTCCCTGTTTTATAAAAACATTATCTTCCATTTCTACAGGCGGTGGGGCCTCTTTCCAGATAAACAGCTCGTCCTGGCTGTCCTGGTCCCCAGTGGCAAACCTGCCTCCTTGAGAACCGTGTGATAGCTTCTGAGGAGCGCTGCTTGTTATCTGGAGACTCAGAGACAAGCGTGACCCAGAATGTCTGTCTGAGGCGGCAGAGATGTTGTCACCCAGATAGGCCAACAGCTATCTCTGGGAGACACTTGCGGTCCTGACGTACTGTCCCAGAGCACTAATGAAGCTCGTCACCTCTGCCCGTGGCCCCCAGCCCAGGCCTCTGGGGTTTTCCTCTCCCCTTTGTCCTCAGCAACTTCAGGAGCCTGATGGGGAAGGCTTGGGAGGCCACAGCCGAGCTCTGGGGAAAGTATGCTGCGGGTGACCCATCACGTCCGCCCTAAACCGGGAGGTGACAGCAGGGTCCTGTGTTCACCTTTGCCATCTCTGGCCAAGGCTTTTGCTAACGTTCGGGCCACGGTGTTGACAAGACAACTGAACCGTCTTCTGCATTTTCAGCTTTCCTCTTTGACTAGAATGCCTCCTGGATTCGATGAAATTAGGTCTTTTCCTTAACTTGTTGGCTGTTCAGACAATTTGGTTGGTGAGTCAGGATATACACATATCTTGTGATCCTGAGGCATTATTTACCTTTTCCGAGCCCTGGTGTGAGACTGGACGTTGACAGCAGCAGTCTGAGGCGACACTCTTTGCAACATGGCCGTACCCTTCCGCATCCTTTCCCCTCACTGAGGTTTCCGGTGGATTCTTGGAGGCGTCATCTCATTCCCTTGATTCCCAGGGGGAAACTCTGATGTACCAGCTATGCCCCGGTTCCTCCCTCAGACTATTTCTCCCTCCCGTATTCCTAATTTCAGTTTTATTCCTCTCACTCTGGCCAAGCCTGTTATTCATTTCCTAATTAGAGATTATGAGAATTTTAATGGCTACGGAAGCCTGGATATTCTCAAAACTGATGAGTTTATATTCCCCCATCAAAGGGAAACCTCTCAGGGAATAGGATTAACCAATGACTGCTATTTCCTTCGGACTTTTCTCTATTTCCCAGTTTTGTCAATGAGCATATATTACTTTTATAATCAGAAAAAAATTAAGCGTATTTGAAGAGGAAAACATTTAGACTAGTGGTTTTTAGCCTTTAATAAAAAAGAGCAGCTGAACTCTGTTCAGATGTTAGAGGGAAATAAATGAAAGAGTAGCTGTTCTGGTCAAAGTGGGACCTGTGTGTGTGTGTGTGTGTGTGTGTGTGTGTGTGTGTACGGGGTACCTCTTGTGTTGCTGGATATTCTGATTTTTCTATCGCAGGAAGGGAACAGACATCTGGACCCTCTTTGCATATCAGCTAGGAAACTGCTCTGGCCCAGAGCTGGCCTCTCGTGCCAGAGCTAATGCCTCTCAGGAGAGGGCCTGCTAGGTTGATGGGCACGTGAACTGTGAGTTGCCGCACTGTGTGTGGGCAGCGACATTCCCTTTGTCTGTCACTTAACAGACTACACTCTCCTGAATCCTCCAGGGACTCTGCCTGCTGGGGGCTCAGGGGAGGAGGAGGTGACAGGGCCGTTTTTCAGGACAGCCTCCTCAGAACAGATGTGAAGAAGTGCTTCCCTGAGATGTTCGTGGCTGGGCCTGAACCCCTCCTGTTCCCCAAGCTTCATGTTCCGGGTGGTCCAACCATCTCCCTTGACATAAGGCCTCTCCGTTTCTGGAAGACCCAGCACCCCCCACCCTCCCTAGAACGGGCGGCTTTTGTTAAGAACGGTGTGGAGGAGGGGAAGGACCAAGTCGTGTGTGTGCCGGCTCTGGGGCCAGGCTCCCTGGATTTGAAACCTGGCTCTGCCACCTACTAGCCGTGTGGCCTTGTCCAACTTGCCCCCACACTAAGCCTCGGTTCTCCCATTCTTAAAAGGCATGGGGATGGTCTCTCACTCCTAGGACCTTAGGAGCTTGTTGCTATTGTCTTTATGTCGATGACCCTTAGCCACACTGTCTCCCCGCCTCTCGGCCTCCCAGGCAAGTTTCGGACCAAGATTCTGAATGCTTATGAGAAAGAAAGAGAACATTTGGATCTTTCTAGTGACTTTCTTGGGTTATGGTAAGAAAACTTGTATGGAGATAGATAGCTCTGAGGTCCTGAAGAAGCTCTGGCAGAGCCAGCTCCCCTTGGACAGGTGGGGGACAGGTTTGTCAGTCAGAGGTTGGTGGTGTCTCCTCTGCTAGGACAGCTGGAGCCTCTTCTCTATTTCTAGAAAGAATTTTTTATGAACTAGCAGATGGGAGTGAGGGGGACCTCTCTGTATAGCTGTTTTGGCTACCATTTCCTAAGTACTTATTACAACACAAGGCCTTACATGTACCTCTTTCTTCTCATCCCATAATCCCTACAAAAAGGCTATGGAGCTCATTTTTCCAGATCATGAAACTGAGGCTTATGGAGGAAATCAGCCCATATCCCACAGCTAAAGAATGAGGGAGCTGTTATCCAAACCTGAACTCTAAACCCATCTACTTCCTATTACCCTGCCTGCCTTCTCTCTCACCACTTCTCCCCAAGTACTACCAAGTGGAAGTTTTCCACCAACCTTAGACCTTTAGTCTACAACTGCATATTGAAAACAAATCCTGTTAAAACATGTCCTACTCTCCCTGCCAGAGGTTCCAGATGCATGGCCATCCTGGGTCTGCTCCCAGATGGATAAAACCTTGACCCAGACACGGGCTGCTTGCTGACTGGGCCACCGGTCACCCGATCACCTTACTCTTTCCTGGACCTTGCTCCAGGACAGACTTGAATTCACCATGTCTGCAGGTCGACCAGTAAACACCGGCCTTTCCTGGAGACCTCCAGAACGATCTCAAAACTGTGACACCCAAAATGGTTGTCACATGCCCTGAGGCTGACTGGCCAGCAGAAGGCTTGAGGGACTGAGCAGGCCTGGAGGAGCCCTTCTGTTCCACCACCGGAGAAGGACTGAGGATATTCCTCTGCTCAGGAACTCCTGCCTCGGGACCTGAGATGGACACTCTGGAAAAGATGTCTCATCTGCCGCTGGCTCCCACGAGGTGACCTGTGACCTCCCTCGTTCTGTGCCACTGTCTGCCCTGTGTCCCATGGAGCATTTGGGTCTGTGTATGGTCTGCTGCTCAGAAGAGCATTTCTGCTGTCTGCCATTTTATTGGGGATAGAGGGCATCCCATTCTTTGCTAATAATATCCCTTCTTTCCATAGTGTCTTTCTGCCCTTGTGTATCCCAGGCACTTCTCTCTCTTCCCACTTCTCCATCTCTGGAGAAGCTACTGGGAAAGCGATTGGGGAAAAGTATCCTACCTTTGACTCTCTTTGTGCTGAACCTTCCTGAGAGCTTAATGACCTACGTTTGCAATATCTTATTTCTTGACTTTTCTTCTTGTCTTTCACAGAACCTGTCCTTTTTCTTACCAGCTCTTTTTTTTATTTTTAAATGAAAAATAATCAGAATTATATCATTTCTAGAATTATATCATTTCTAAGATAAGAGATCTTATCTTCCTAAATGATATTCCTCTGGGCCATCTCAATCTCTCTTCTCAGTAACTCTTTTGATCTCGCTTCTCATCAACCTTATTTTCAATAAAAGTGGCCTTCTGAAGTTTCCACTTGTCGGGAAGGCAGCTTTCTGGCAGTCTCCTCTTGTCTAGCTGTCTGATGGTTTCCTGGGGGATCCCTTCCTGTCATCCCCATGTCCTTCTGGCACTCCCAATTACTGGGATAGGTCAGTCCCCAGGGTAAGAGAGGGTTGGGATGACATAATCCCAGGACTTAAGGAGTTTACGGTTTTTCATGACTTTCCTTCTCTTCCAAAGACTAAGCTCTTGCAACATTGGAATTTAAAAGTGGTCATTTGCTGTTGACTCTTGGTCCACAAAATAATTGTTTGAGGATTTTTTTTTAAGATTTTATTTATTTGGCAGAGAGACACAGCCAGAGAAGAAACACAAGCAGGGAGAGTGGGAGAGGGAGAACAGGCTTCATGTGAAGCTGGGAGCCCGATGTGGGGCTCGATCCCAGGACCCTGGGATCATGACCTGAGCCAAAGGCAGATGCTTAACGACTGAACCACCCAGCACCCCAGGGATTTTTAATACATGTTTTCCTCCATGTTCTTTGCAATTATTCATCTTTTGTTCCTCCAATAAGTATTTACTGAGGAACTACTATGTGCCCGGAGCTGAGCTAGGCCCAGAGGTATAGTCAGGAGCAAAATCATCCAAGTCCCGGGGTGCCTGGTTGGCTGAGTTGGTTAAGCATCCAGCTGTTGGGTTTGGCTCCGGTCGAGATCTCAGGATCGTGGTATTGAGCCCCATGTAGGGCTCCACACTCAGCAGGGGTCTGCTTAGATATTCTCTTCCCTCTGCACCTTCCTCCCTCACTCACATTCTCTTTCTCTCAAATAAATACACCTTTTAAAAAAAAATCAAGGTCCCTGCTTTCCTGGAGCTTACAGCCTAGTGGGAAAGCAAGATGAGTTCATCAAGTAGTCATGCCGAAATATATGAAATTTCAGCCATGACAGTGTTTGAAGAAGAGGCATGTAAGACTGGGAAAGCATCTAATGCAAAAGGTATCCTCTGGGAAAGTGGTTCTCCAGGTGTGGTCCCTGGACCAGCAGCCTCAGCATCACCTGTGACTGACCTGGCTAGAAATACACATTCTCATTTCCCACTCTGGACCCACTGGATTAGAGACTCTGGACGAGGGGTCCAGCTTCTGTTTTCACGCATCCTCAGGAGACTATTTTACACACGCGGGTTTGAGAATTTTTGCTTCTGATGGTCAAAGAAGGCTTCCCTGCAGAAATAACTTTTAGATTAGAAGGGAAAACCAGGCCATAGGGCAGGGCAGGAGAAATCTTTCAGACAGAAAAAATGGCATTTGCAAAAGCCCTGTGGTGAGAGCAGAGGCTTTTGAAAACACGAGGGATTACCCTGAGAGAGAAGAGTAATGCAAGTTGTGCCCAAGTAGGTTGATAGGGCCGGGATACGCAGGTCATGGAAGCCTCATCAAGGATTGGGCAGTAGGAAGCTTTGATGTACTTTAAACACAGGGATGACACAATCTTATTTGTTTTCATTTAAAGAATAATTCTAGCTACAGTATGGAGCAAGGATTGAAGAGGAGCAAGAGTAGGCCAGTTAGAGGGCATTGCAGGGGTCTGAGGGAAGATGGCGGTAACTTGCACTAGGGTAGTTTCCAGAGGCATGGAGAGAAAGGTGCATAATTGCAAGATACTTAGGTCAAGTCCATGGATCTTTGGTGATTAGCTGGGGTGTTGAGGAGTCTGGAATTTTGGGTTTACATACACGATGGAAGATAACAATGTCAAGTCTGTTGGTGGGAAGTGAACATGAGAAGGTCCTGTTGCATTTGAAGTGTCTTTGAGCCACCAATGTGTAGATCTCAATTAGATAGTGGGAGGTGTGGGTCTGGAGCTCTGAGAAGTCAGAGCTGACAGTACAGTACATACATGAGTCATCCAAAGCTAAGTGCCAACTAAAATTGTGGGCCAGGGTGAGGTCGTCCAGGGAGAAAGAATGTAACGAACAGAAGAAAGCCAGAATGCTCATTGAGGAACATCGTTATTCTCGTTTACTGGTCAGGTGGAGTTAGAATGACCCTTATGAAACCCATGGCATGCGAAGAGTCAAAGAGAAGGAAGAAAACTAGAAGCCAGGCAAAATAGGGTCACGGAGGCCAAGGGAAGAGAGGGGTGAAAGAGGGAGTGGTCAACAATGGCGACGAGGGAAGTAAGACAAGAGGCAGGTGGAAAATGCCCTTTGGATTAAGTGAGGTGGAGGGAGATTTGTGGCTTTAGCAAGAAACATTTCAGTGGACTGAAGAGAGCAGAAGCTACACTGACATACATTGAGGTGGGGATTGAACATCAGGAAAAGGAGTGAGTGTAGACAGCTTTCTCGAAAAGGTAGTAGAGTGGAAGAGAGGACACCTGTTGTTGGCAGATGTGGAGTCAGGAGGATTGTTCGGGTTTGTGTGATCATTGGGCGTCAATGATGCTTGCATTCGAAAGCCTAGGGATTTCATTGCAAGGGGGCTGGTTAAATAAACTGAGTTTACTGACGATCAGGAAGCTAAACAGGCTGCAGAGGGCAGAGGCTCTGGGATTCTGCAGCTCCTGCTCCAGCCTGGATTTTTCTGAACCTCAGTGACCTGCGCAAGGCCAGATGCCCTCACCTGGAGTGCCTGCCGTCCCTCCTTTTCTTGGCATCTCTCCTCCCTGCTGTCTGGCTTACCCACAGCCCCTTTGCTACAGCCCGCTCAGCTGTTTTCTCAGCTTTGTTCACCCACTGTTAAGTTATTAACTTGTCAGGGTCCAGACTCCCCACTTCCTTTCCCACTTTGAACCCACTGTTGGCTCCCTTCCTGTTCACTGCCTCGCAACGTCAGCACTTGGAAGCCCGGAGCTGCTGTGCGGGTCATTACTGGCTGCCACAGACAACTACAATTACCGTAATTGGTGTAGAATGCCAAAGGCTTCTTAAAGACATTAATACAACTGAAAAAGGAATAATAAACACAGCCATCTCTCCATTATCTTAGAGGTGGAGGCAAATGGCGAGCTTTAAGACAAACTTTATTCAACGTCATTTCTCCAAGCGGGTTCAATTTCAGAGTCACCTGTAACCCTATGAAGGACCGGCAGATTCTCACATGTTAATGGATGGATTCAGTAGGGTCAGGAGTGATCTTTAACTAGTTCTTAAAGCAGATTCAGTCACTGGTAAGTTTTAATACAAGTGTTGAGACTCTGAAACTAGAAGATTTTGTCTGAGAGTCTTCAGAGAAATTTGCAGTCAGTCCTTAAACAGAACGGGGTGGTTTTATCATTACCCAGCACTTTTGAAGTCATGAATTAACTGAATGGGGCATGACGGACTTAAAGCACAGACTGTTTCCTATTTGTCAACCTACATTTCTTCTCTAAGGATAAAATTCAGGGAGAAATAACATTTTTGAGGATTTTAGGATGGGCAGATTCTTTGCTTCGGTCATGATATTTATTCCTTGCAATGCTTTGAGGTCCGTATTACCTACAGGTGTACAAATAGAGGAATCAGGGCTCAGAACTATTCAGGAATTTCACAAAGCGCGCACCTCTAGAGAGCGGCAGGCAGTCCTGGGCGCTTGAGCTCCCGGCTTCCTGCTCACCCGAGGAGAAGGAAGCAGTCATTCCTGTAGGAATGGGAATATTAGCAACGACCCCCGTGCACCAAGTCCTCGATGTATGCGTCTGTGTTGTATCCTCTAATCCCTAGAACAGCACGGCAAGCACCACGGTCCTCGTTTTGCCCAAGAGGAAACAAACGCCAAAAGGTTAAATTATTCATCCAGTCACACGGCTCTCCAGGGAAGACCTGGTGCCATCTGAGCCTAACATTCCACTGCGACCTTGTCAACATTCGGGATGTTTCCCTGATCCCAAGAACAAAACATGAGGCAGGGTAGATGTAAACAGTTTTTCCCTAACGTTGTTGAATATTACAGCCGCCTCCCAGCACTCTGTGGAGCTGGAAGATGGAAGAATTTATTTAATTTTTTTTTAATTAAATTTATTTAATTTTTATTCCCTGTCAGCCCTGGGAGGGGAGGACAGACCTGCCTGCCATGTCCGTAAGGTACTTTCCCACCCAGGTAGCAACTTCTCCCATCAAGACGTATCCCCAAACCCAGAAGCAGCCAAGCAGACCTCTGAGCACAACCAGGACTAAATATTGAAACCCCTCCTTCGCTGTATCTGGAGAAGAGCCCTTCCGACCTTCGCACAGAGCGGGCTCGCTTTAATTTTCCACGTGATTCTAACAGCTTCCGTGTTCTGCTGGGTCTGTAGCAACATCAAAATGGAAGAGGGCCCACCGCAGGTTGGTATTGTGGCACCAGAAAGGTGAGCAGAGATCGTCAGAGTGAAACAAAGAAGACAGAAGCAGAAATGAGAGCCCAGCACACAACCCGTGAACGCCTCGCACAGACTCCACGGCACTGTTCCAGTGAAGTTGGATCAATGACTCTTTTTCATTAGGGTCACACGGAGCATTTATGAAAAATTACCATTGTGTCATGTTTGGGGACAATCCAATTTAGGAGAATAGTGATGATGTGTGCAGGGGTTTTTTTTTTGGTTTTTTTTTTTTAGAAAAAAAATTGCATTCATGCTTTATCTCTTCTTCAAATCTAGCTGTCCAAGAAAGATTGCCCAAGGCCCTGTGTGCTTGGTCTTTGTACACCCGAAGCACAGTACTCGGCCCACAGTGCTGCTCACTAACGTTAGATGATGAAATGCCAACAGCTCATTTCCTGAGGGCTCCAGAGAGCCTGTTTTCCCGCGGCCTCTCAGCTGCATTCCTGTGTATTCTGTGTTTAGACAGGATTCAGGGAAAGGATACCCAGCTTCGTCTCAGGAAAAAAAAAATCCTGCCACACAGGGTAGCCTCCGTGTCCTTCATTCCTGTTGGCCTCCTCAAGACTGACTGACATTGCCGGCTGGAGAGGGTGTAGAACAGAAGCTGGGCCTGACTTTCCTGGGACGCATGTGATGGCGAGAGCTAGCACCAAGCCGGGGGAGCTGAGGAAGCAGCTCTTAGCAAAACAGGCAAGGGCGCCTGGAATCCTCTGCGGGCTTTCAGGCTCCCACCCCCGCAGGATAAAACCAGGGTGGCCTAGGATGGGAGCTCACTGTCCTACAGAACGTGCGTGTGCAGGCAGCCCCGAGATCTTGCACTGAGGGCTCCAGGCAGCCAGCCCCCCCCCCGCCCCCCCCCAGCGCTTGGCACATCTGCTCCCAGCACCTGGCCCTCGTTTCCAGCTCAGGGGCTGCTTGTTTTCCAGGTCACTGCTGTTTTGTAAAGGCAGCCTCACTGACCTGTAAAATGGTGAAATGAGTGCAGTGCCAGTATGGAAAGCCCTGTCCCCCTCTCCTCAGTGGCCACCAAATCCTTCTGGGGAAGGGGGGCCATAGCCCTCCATGCCTGAGGGAATTCTGGCCTTTGCTCCTGATGGAATTAGCAGGAGTTGTCCCTAAACCCCCGAGGCATCCATCAGCCAACCCAGCCAGGCTGCCTTTTTAAAGTTCACTGACCTCTTGTTAACTTAACTCCTTGTTAGGAAATATCTAATCAGCTGTATGCTCCCACGTCCAGGGCCCAGGGGTCAGCAGGAGCGGGGCTCACCGTGGGCTGGGGTTTCCGGCTGCGTGCTGCCTGGTACCTGAGCTGTCTGTCTTGTTTTCCTCTTTCAGCTATCTTTCAGATCATTCAGAGCATAAGGATGGGCATGTGAGGAGGCCCGGGGCTTTGACACTGCCCCTCCCTCTGGAGGGCGGAGGACCACTTAAGCTTTTAGCCGGGTATCTGTGGGAAGCAAACAAGCCACACAGAATAGAAAAAAAGTCTCCCTCAATTGTTCCCTGATCACTTCATCGTGGATGTCAGACCAAATTGCCTTCTCACAGGACATCTTGGGTACATCCGTGTTCTGGAGCGGAAAGGACATTTTGCTTTTCTGTTGGCGAGATTGGTAGCTCCCAGGTGTCCACAGCAGCACACTGTTTTCTGGTTTGGCCCTTGGTTTCACTGATGTATGCATGTGGTCTCTGAATGATCACCAGTTTACTTTCTATGGATACAACCTCTCCTCCATTGGGAATTGGTTTTACAAATAAATGTCTTTGTTCAACCTTATACCATGTGTGGGCTACTGTGAGAATACCGAAGTGAAGAAAATGCCAGCATAGCTCCAGGTGGGTTTGGGGGAGTGTGGGGGAGGGGGAGAACTGGGCTAGAGGATTGGGACAGGGTCAGGAATCTGTGTCTTGGGAACCAGAGCTAGATTTACCTTCAGGGCCTTTGCCCAGAATGAAGTCCCAGGCAGCTCTAATGACCTTGGATTTTCCACCCATTTTACTTTTTTTAATTTTTTTATCTTTTGGGGTTTTTTTATGGGGTTTCTTTGTTCTTTTTTTTTTTTCCAACACAGAAAAGGCACCTATAAAGTGTGTGAAGGTTCGATTAGCTGTTATCTCCTCTTTGTCTGTTTGAGGACTTGGTGGAGAACAGATGTCTGAGACCTCTTTATGAAAATCAGTCAACCTTAGGGCACAGCCCTACCCTAGTGAGGAGCACAAGCAGCCAGGAGTCCCAAACGGAGTCCCACCTCACTCGGGGTGGTCAGCCCCAAGGCTGGGAGGGTGAAACCCAGGGCTGGTGGGTGCAAACCTCCCCTCCCTGGCCAGCCTCCCCACAGCCTCTCAAAGTGTGGTCTGCCTCTAACTGACATCCCAGCATGAGCGGGGTGGAGGGGAGTGGAGGGCATCTCAAAATGCAGACTCTGGGGTTCCACCTCAAGTCTGCCAAATTTAAAGTACTACAGGCAGGGGCGCCTGGGTGGCTCAGTGGGTTAAAGCCTCTGCCTTCGGCTCAGGTCATGGTCCCAGGGTCCTGGGATCGAGCCCTGCATTGGGCTCTCTGCTCAGCAAGGAGCCTGCTTCCCTTCCTCTCTCTGCCTGCCTCTCTGCCTACTTATGATCTCTGTCAAAATAAATATAAATCTTAAAAAAATAAAATAAAGGGGCGCCTGGGTGGCTCAGTGGGTTAAGCCTCTGCCTTCGGCTCAGGTCATGGTCTCAGGGTCCTGGGATCGAGCCCCGCATCGGGCTCTCTGCTCAGCAGGGAGCCTGCTTCCTCCTCTCTGCCTGCTGCTCTGCCTACTTGTGATCTCTCTCTCTCTCTCTCTCTGTTAAATAAATAAATAAAACCTCAAAAAAAAGTAAAATAAAATAAAGTGCTACAGGCGGAACTAAGACTAATGTTTTGTCAAGCTCCCTAGGTCAGGCTTATGCACACAAAATTTTGAGGATCATGATCCTGAGAAAGCCCAGCTAAAGAGGGAGTGAGTTTTGTCCCCCTCCAAGCAGCAAAGGCAGCCCAAGCTTGTTCTTAAGCAGACTGATCCTGGCGGGGCAGGGAGGATGGAGGTAGGAGCTAGTAGGTGTGCCCTTTTGTTCCACTTCCGATGAGGCCTAAGGAAGTCCTAGGGGCAGCCACAGAGATCAGCAATGGGATTAGAGATGTTCACCCTGCAAATTGAAACAGGCCTGGGGTGCATTTTAAAATTCCATCTCTGCATTCTTGGCAGTTTTTTTCATTCCTGAATATTGTGAGAGCTTTAAACATGGAAGTGGCCGCCGTGGCCAGGACATCTGGGGGCGGGGGGGGGGGGTCCACTGGAGTCTTTCACCCCAGACCCTTCAGGGATGTTCTTTAAGATCTGCTTTTACTCCCATCCTCCTTTTCCTCCTCTCTCTCCACTGTGAAGGGGGAAGGCTTTGGAGCAGGCTTGCTCCAAAATTAGCAACCCCAAGAAAGCCCCCTACCCTTGTGCTCCTCCCACCGCTTCCCCCCAACCCCCTCCCAAGCCGGCAGAAGACACTTGCCACCACAAGGGTGCACACGAGATGCTCTGCGAGCTGATCCCCCTCGTCCTGTTGGCTCTGCTGCCCGTTCCCTTCTAAGTCACGGCATAAGACCAGTGTACTGTGAAAGAGCAGACCTCAGGGCTCCTGCTAAGAGGCTGGAAGAAGAAAGGCCACTTGATGTCAGGTTTACCTGGTCTGTGCTCTCGTCCGCGCCATCTCTAACTCCCACAGTGCCCAGACCTGATCTGACCTTGCCCTTCCTGTCCTGAGAACAGCATACCCACCAAACCACTGGCAAAGGCCGTGACTGGGCCCTGTCTTTGGGGTGCCTCCTTCATTGGATGGAGTCTTCCCCCAATACCAATTTGGTCTTTTCCACAGTAGTAGTAGTCCATGGGAGCGATCATCTGTCTTTCAAGGAAAGGGAAACTGAGATTTAGCCAGATTGGGCTCCAGATAAACCCAGTGGTCCCCGGGTGACAGGTGTGGTGGGCTGAGTCAGCAGCTATGGGTAAAACTGCTTGAGATCAATCGATCTCCCCAGGCTCTGCGATCATGCACAAATTGGTTTTCTATTACTTTCCAGGTAGCCTCCCGGAAGTACTTGTATATGACAATCTGCCCTCCCTGGTGACGACTTCTGTCACACTTCTGAAAGAGGAGACAGGCTGCCCCAAGTAAATCAGGGTCATGGTTGATTTATGCTGTCCAGCCGAGACTTAGGGACATTTTGTGCTGTGCTCAATGGGTCTTATAACCCACGAATAGGTTCCAACCCACAGTTTGAAAACCCTGCTCCTGGGATGGAAAATCAAGCCCTTTGCGGGAGACAGATGAGCAGGTCTCACAAGGTAAGAAAGTTTGCATCTCACTTTACATCCTGGTGAGAGCCTGAGTCACACCAGTCACAGCCCATCAATACCTTCTATGGCCCATAAGCATTCTCTCTGGGTCTTTAGGGTCCTTCGGCAGATCCCACGAAAAGAACACTAAACCCCTTGAATTCCTTGAAATAACAGGAAATAAACACCACATTCCCTTTGTCGACAATCACTTGCCATTCCTCACCATCACTTGGGGTGGGGATGGCTGTTTTTTGTTGTTTGTTTTTATGTGCAGTTAGCCAGCATATAATACGTTATAAATTTTTGATGTAGTGTTCAGCGGATGGCTGTTTTTTAAAGCTGGAATCCACCGCAGGTTCGGCTGAGACTCGAAGTCTCCAGGGAAGAAGGGCAGATGCGTATGTATTGGTTTTTAGTGTCCACATGAGACTGAAGCTGCCCACCCACCCATTAGCATTTTGGAAACTGTCACTGGTTTAAACTTTGACTTCATTTAAGCCAAAGCGGGGACTCAGCAGCAGTTCCCCCAAACCTAACCGTGCAGCAACCCTGCACGAGAGTTTCTCCCGCCGCCGCCGAAGCATTTGGGCTTCTCTGCAGAGCTCAGTGACAATGAGACTCGATGTCTTATCTGGCCCCAGGTCTTGTGTGTCCTTTGTCATCTCAGGTAGATCACAGAGAAGGATACACGGTGGCTACATACTCCGGGAGCTCTGTAGGAGGGAAGCCTGCATGGTGGGAAGGCTAACAGCTTCTTCCAGGACTCGACCTCCCAGGGCATACTTCGAGATCAAACACTGTCTCTGGGAAGACCAGACCAGCACACTGATGAAAGAGCTCGCTGGTCCAGAAGAGAAGGAAGCCGTGCTTTGCTGAAAGGCAGTTCTCATCTTCTGCTGATGCAAGAATATTCTTGCTTAAGATCGGGATGCTGCCATGCTGGGCTAACAACTGGAAAGCTCAGTCCCTCAGCCGATGGGTGTTGACTTCTCTCTCACACAAGTCTGGCTGGAGTGGGCTGGCCAAGCGGCCCTTCACGGAGCGTCCCTGTAGTCCAGGTTACGCTGCCGTCACTACCCAGGGTCACTGTGCCACCAAAAGCAAGGTGTAGTAGGGACAGTAGTCTTCGCTGCCCTGGCCCAGAGGGGACCCTTCACTTCCGCTCACCACGACATTGGCCCCTGCGAGTCCCGTGGCCCAGCCTGTCTGCAGGGAAGACGGGGAGATGGCAGCGTGCACACGGGTATTTGTAGAACCGTTTTGGCCATAACACATCCTGTTTCTTGAGCATGTGGTGAGACTGTGAGACTCCATATTCTGTTGAGGGCAGTTTTCTAGCCATCACTTTTCCTTTTTCTAAATTTCTAGATCTCCTTAGGCCTCGAGGGCCTGTCTGTGCCCAGCTCACAGGCGGGAGCTCCAAGAAGGCTCTCTGTGTGCCTGGGCAGGTGACCTTGGCATTCATCCTCCCGCCGGGGTGTTTGTAAGCTGGGAGGGGTTGCTATTGATAGTTATGCCAGAAAGTTATACCAGAAAGAAATAATTATACCAGAAAGAAAGCAAGGAAATGGCCCAAATTTTACCACAAAGCATTCTTAAGCATTTTACAATTTCCACACATTTCTGGTTTTTTGAGTCTCCCCGAACAGTCGGTAGACTCCCAGTGAGCACCGATGGAGGGCTTGCTGTGTACAGACACCGCTCAGGGATTTGTTTTTCCGCGCGTGGACTCCTCACAAAACACCCCTCAGGTAGGTGCCATCATTATCCCTGACTCACCCAGGGAGAAACTGACACTCAGAAGGTTGGAAAAATGTGCCCAAGAGGACGCTGCTGGTGAAGGAAGGAACTGGGATTCAGATCCAGACGGGCCCACCACAAATGTCTGAGCTCTTTATCATGGCATTGCCTTTCCCAGAGGCTTGACCCTAATAAACAAAGAGAACTGGTTTTGGTTTTTTCGTGTTAATTTCACTGCTGTACATTCCAGACATAGACTAGTTGCCTGGAGCTCAATGATTGTTCATGAAATGAATGATCGCAGGAGTCCGCAAATAGTAGTCTCTTGATGAATACACATACTCTTGGCAAGACTGGAGCCGTAGGAGATAGGACCGAATTGTAGAAATGGCCCAGGCCCAGAAGTCAGGCCCCTGGCTTCTTGCCCCAGCTTCTGCCCTTCACTTTGGCTTCCGACCTTGATGTCCAGATCCATACATTTGAAGATATCCTGCCCTCCCACATCACAGGGCTGTTGTGGGAAGCAAATGATATGATGTATGTGACATCGCTTTGAAAAAACTGTAAAATGTATACAAATTATATATGTAGGTAATTACATCTATGCATACAATTATGTATGTAATCATTGCTGGCAACCATATAATAATATTATAATAATTGCGACTCAGGACAGGTGGGGACTCCATAGGGAAAAAAAAGAAAGAAAGAAAGAAAGAAAGAAAGAAAGAAAGAAAGAAAGAAAGAAAGAAAAAAAAGAAAGGAAGGAAAAGAAAAAACAATTCACATTCAAAATCCTACCCCAACCAGGATGCTGTCTTCAAACAACATGCTCTCAGGGGCAAGAATGCCCAGACAGGAAAGTGTGGATGGGTTGACACAGTCCATCCGGGTTAATGGAGAGAATTCAAAGTTCATATAGTACTTCAGTGCTGTGGTGAGCTTTTTTTTTTTTTTTTTTTTAATATGATTTATAGTCATTCCTGAAGGCAGAGTTTTGGTGGGACTGAGATGATCTGGGCTCTGGAGGACCATCGGTGTCTCTTAAGAGGCTGACGACTGTGAGTTTCACTCTGATTATATGTTATCTTCAAATGCCCTCATAGGTCAGTCCTGAAGGGAATGGACCCTGGACGTGCAGGAAAAGTCACACAGTGCTGGAGATTCAAAACCGCTCCAGGGGAAGGCGGGTTGGGGGAGAAAGGGAAGAAAGGGAGGAAAGAAAGGAAAGCAGGAGTCGGGGGAGAGGAGGAAGAACCACACAGAGGGAGGGAGGGGACTCCCTGACACTTCGGCGATTTGCCCTGCCACCCACTCGGATTCCCTGGACACGCTTTCCTTGGGCCAGCCCCAGGTCCCACGGGCTACACCTCCCGCACTCCTCACTCTGGAGCCACAACCCAGAGGGACTTTTCTCAGGAGGGATGCTAGAAAGCAGCCCAGTTCCCAGACCTGTGTTCTTTCTGTGTGAGAAAAGGGCTCATTTCTCCTCTGTTTCTCATCTGACGTCTTGTTTTGATAAGCATCTTCAGGCTGGCCAGAGGCTGGTGGTGGCAGGGGACAGCGAGAACAAGAGAGATACACTTCTGGGGGGAGGAGGGACTGGGGTTGTCAGGGAGTAAGATACGGGGAAAGGGCCTGGTTTCTGTGGACTGGGTATGTCTTCGGAGCTCAGGACACAGAGCGCAGGGGCCTGGGGGAGACTGCTCACTGCTTCCTGGGCTCTCAGGCTCCTTAAAGGCTCCATGAGCCCGAAGTCACATATTGGGGCCATGGCATCTGGCATCCTCGCCCCCGCCCCGGCAGACTGCTCCTGGGGGCGCACTCAAACTGTCCTTCTGAGGAAGGCAAAGCAGCTGCCAGGCCACAAGACGACCTTCAGTATGACGGTGGCACAAAAGGCATCTGTCTGTCTATCAAGCAGATATCCCTTAAACGGGTGTTTGCTGTCTCTTCCGGAAGGTGTTTTGGGAAAATAAAGGACTAGAGGTTGGTGGCATTGTTCCACACTCTGTAGCTGGGAAAACTCAGGCTTTTTACACAGTAGGAGAACACTCCATTTGTTCCCTGCCTAATACGGGGGAGATCCCAGCTGGGTGTTTCTTTGCTACAAACAGGCAAAGGATGGGAAAGGAACAGGAGCATTTAGTTCTGTGAATTAAGGTCATTCTCTGTCAGAAGTCACCAAACCTGTATTTCAAGGGACATCTCTCCAGCTCTCAGTCTCCCGGGCTGGCCTGGAGCGCATTAGCTCCAAACCCTTTCAACCTGAGTGAAACCCATAAGATGTCTCTCCCCGTTTTCTACAGCCGGGGCTGCTACCTGAAATCATGGTGTGTTTGTGTTGGAAAAGATTCCTGCTGCTTTCCACCCTGGCCCGGGCTCCCCAGGGGGACAAGGAGGGGAAAAGTCGCTGATGTAAAAACCCAGCTTGGGACTTGCCACCATTTGCCTCTGGGGACAGGAAGAAGCCGGCACACAGCCTTCCCGAACAGCAATGCCACAGGGAGACTGGGCAGGGGAGCCGTTAGAACAGTCTTCAAAGTGAGGGCTCGAGCTCTTCCCTAGGAAGCCACCTTGACAACACATCCCTAGAGGGTGTCCAGGTGCCTCTTGGTGCCTCCGTCTTTCTGTCTCAGGCTCTCACCAAGGAGTAGTTCCTGCTAGTCTCTGTCTAACAAGATTGCTTACTCCCTGCCCCGGACTTGGGGGTTCAAGAGCGTGGCCTCTGCAAGCTTTACGAGCCAAGCCCTGCTGGCTGGCCTCCAGCATCCCCCCGCTGTCCCTGGCCAGCTGCACGCTGTCCCCCTTCCCCAGGCCAAGCTCTTGCATCCTTTCACCAGAGAGGCCCGACCCCCTTTCCCCTCTGCCTGGAAGCTTCTTGGTGGTCTCCTCCTGCAGCGGAGAGGGTATGGGACAGATGCCAGCAATGATTTGGTCTGGTAATGTGCCTTTTGCTTGGGACTGAGATAGACAGGTGCGGTCCATGCAGCCATCACCAGCTGGAGGCCCCAGGACAGCTCGGGGGACAGCGCAGCCCTGCTGGGGAAGGAGCCCTCCTTTGGGCCTCTTCTTGGTCTCAACAGAGAGACAAGACCGCATTTTTAAAATGTTAACCCAAAAAGACCCCCCGTGAGGGCCTGGATTGAAAATCAACATGGACATCGTAGGAGTCCCATGTGCCTTGTCCTTTCAGAGCCATCCCCAAGTGGCACAGGATTCACAATACTGGCAGGGGCGGGGCTTCTGCTGGTCTCCGTTGTCAGGGCCTGGAGGGACCCAGGACCCATCTTCATCCCGGGATCCAGGGGCTGTGTGGGATTCACCCTCAAACCGACATATCGAGGAAGTGGTTCCCTCCTGCCAGAGATGTGAGGAGACCCAGAGGGTGCATGGGGGTACGAGGGCAGGCAGAGAGGGCTCAGGCCCACAGCGGAGACTTTTCCTATTAGGGGTCGGGGTGATACCTGGCCACCAGACCCCACTGTCTCTGTCCGTGGGACCAGCAGACTCCCCATGCACAGTGTGCTGAAGTACTTCAGGGAATCCAGAAAGTCATTTTCCCTTACACAATGGAGGCTGTGTTTTGTAAATTTAAAAATACAATATGGGGGAAAATACAATAGGGGAGGAAGGTGAGCATAGTCAGCTCTGTGGGAGAACATCCAGGATGAGGGAGGTCTGCCCGGATTCCAGCTTTTGTTACATTGCTGGGGTTTCAAGGACTCGCTTATCCCGCCTCCCCTCTTCCCTCCCTCCCTCTCTCCCGATCCACCACCACTCTCCGGGCCTCTCTGCCCCTACAATAATAAACAGTGTCCGCAGGGCCCTCGCCTGGTGCCAGGTACAGTGCCAAGGGCTTTTCAGGACATTCAGTTCCCAAAACTCTCTGAGGAAGGTTCTGTTCCTTTACATCATAGTCTCCTCTCTTGTTGCCTCTGTCTCTACTAAACACACACACACACACACACACACACACAGTACCCGGGGCTTCTCTCACACACACGCATTCACACACACACCCCACAACTCAGGCCTCTCTCTGTCCCTCACGTGCAGCCGAGGCTCCGCTACTTCTCTCCTCGGGAAGGAGCAGCTTCAGAGAAAGAAGACCCTATAGCAGTTTCGCTCTTGCTTGGGCATCGGGAGACCAGTGAAGCCCTGCGCAGGGGTCGCCTGGGGGTGTCTCGGTGGTGCTCAAACTCCCTAACTTGATTCAAGCTTTTGAGAAAGGAAAGCACACCTTCCTGCTTTAGGGGAGCCCTGCTGACTCCACACTGGGCTGCCCAGCCTTGGCGGAGGATGGGGGGGAGGTGCCCAGGGCCAAGGCTGCATCTGCTGGTGGGGGGGCGGGGGTCTGCCCTCTCTTCCGAGGGAGGAGACAGGCTGAGAGCAAGGGGGAGGCTGAGAGAAGACAATCTCCTTTCCTGGCAAAGGCCAGGTGGCAGCAGCACCAAATAAAGACTAGGGAGCCTGGATTCGGATCCAGGCCAGACCGATAGCTGCACCGGGATGCCTGGCAGATCGCCAACCCCCTGTGGGTTTCCGATTCTCCCCCAGGGAATTGGATTATCTTCGTTTTTTATCTTAGGGGCAGCCCTTTCAAACAAAATCAGAGAAGCCCCATCTATGAAAACACACACAAGCAGAGGCCAGGGGGTTTCAGTGCCTTCCTCTCGGCCACAGCCCTGGTCGGATTTGTTCCTTTCATCAACCGTCCAGAGAGTGGACTGTGGGCTTTCCCCGGTATTGGGGGTGGGGGTGTCAAACGTGAGTGTGTATTTTACCACAATTAAAAATAATTTTAAAAAACTGTTGAGTCTTTGTGGCCAAGATTGGCCAAGGTTGGGCATAGGCTAGGGTGGCAAAGGGCAGAGAAGGCCACCCAGCCTGCTACGGAGCCAGGCCGTCGCCCTGCCCCTCCAGTGAGGCGTAAGGAGTCCTCTTCGTGGTCTCGAGGCCTTGGCCTGTGCTCTTCCTCTCACCAGATGCTTTTCCCCTGGGTGTCTCCTTGGCTCAAATGACCAGGCTCTCTCCTCAGAGGTCACCACCTCAAAGAGCCCTCAGTCACATCACTAACTAAAATAACGTTCGCACGTGCACACACATGCACACACATGCACGCACACACTCACATGCTACCTAGCCCCCACCTGAGTGGGAATTACTGCTTTCACAGGACGTACCACCATCCCCTATGCTGGTATTCAGGTAGTCCTTTATTTGTTTCTTTTCTGATCCCCTGCCAGAACGTAAGCTTCGTCAGGACAGAGACCCTGGTTTTTGGTTGCTCTTGTCTCCCTCTCCTGTGCCGGGCACACTGTAGGCACCGATAGGAATGTTTTGAAAGAATGACAGCGACGAGTAAACAAGTGAATGACAGCTCGCCTGTACGGCTCAGCAAGCCTCCCCGTTGGAGCATCTGGTCACATGCCCGCCTGTCTGGAAGAATCATTGCTTTTGTATTTATCTCTCTCGAGAACCTGGCGGGGAGGTGATGTCTGGTAGAGGACGGGGGTTGAGGATTTGATTCCGAATCATACCTAAAGAATATCTATTACTGTCTTCTACTCTTCTAACTTGGCTTTGCGGTTCAGATACCAGGCGAATGACAGATGGTGAGCTGGGAAGGGAGAGTCAATTTTAGAGAACATAGAACTCAGGGTTTAAAATAGAATCCTACAGTTTTTGAGGTGGAGAGGGCCGCAGACTTAGGCTGGGCTTGAAGCAGGGAGACAATATCCAATCGCAAATGGACTGTGTGGGCCTGGTGACTACCATCCCCCCCAACCCTGAACCCCCCTCACACCCCACCCCTCACCACCACACACACCACTCCCTCACTCCCCCGCACCCCACCCCACAGCCCCCATCACCCCCCTCACTGCCCCACCGGCAGACGGGCCCAGGCTGCCCTCTGGGTCAAAGTCCATCCTGTAACCAGGGCACTAGGAAATGCTTTCGCTGAGGAAGAGAAAAAGCGGCTTGTGGGAACAAGGACACGGAGGAGAGGCCCCCGGACCCCTGGGCCGGCCCTCAAGACGAGCTGTCGTCTCCAGGCTCACTCAGGCCTGGTGGTCCCTCACACTGACCTTGATGAATCGGATGCTCAAAATGACTCACAGACATCAGTGTGTTTTAAGAGCTTCCATTTGCCCTCCCCAACCCCACCCCAGATCAGGCCAATCCTAAAAAAACGGCCCACTTTGAGGAAGAATTGTACGAAAAACTGAAGATAGAATGGCGATTTTGTTCGACTTTCCGGAGGCCGTGAAGCCGGCTCCCATCGGCTGCATCGTCGCTGTTCTCACTGATGGCGCCTTAAATCCTACCGCTGGACTGACAGACCCTCCGGAATGGAGGGAAGCTGAGGGTCCCCGGGCCAGTGCTTCTTCAGCTGTGGGTTGCGATGATTTTTCAGGTCATGAAATCAATTTAGCTGACCATCAGGAGAATTTGAACTTGAAACAGAACAGAATTAAATAGAGAATATCAGAGTGCGTTGCTATTCTCCTCACAGTAAAGGTACGCACAGCTTCACGAAACTTCTCGCTCGGATGTATGTAAACATGCGTGTGTCTACTACACTGCAATACAAGTCACGTTTCTTAATATGAGTCCTGGGCCGGAAAATAAAAAATAAAAAAAGAAAGAAAAAAATTGAAAGCTACCCGCCCGGGTCCATTTTCGGTCCAGGGCTCAACACTCCTGTATCCAGCCAATGTTTAATCGTTCCTTAATTCCCAAATTTATTAAGTGCCAGTGGTATGGAAGGCACTGTTCTGGCCCTGGGGAAACAAAGATGAATAGAGAACGCTGTGTTAGGCAGGGTCCTGGCAGGGACCAGGTGGCATGCTCTAATTGGGTAATACAAGGAGAGTTTAATAAAGGAGCTATTTATCTGGTGGGCAGGGTATAGGGAAACATGAACAGATAGTGTAGCGCCCAGGGCTGTGAACTGCAGGGCGAGGCTGGAAAGGGCAAGGGAAGGGAGGTGTTCCCAGAACCCAGAGGCATGTGGAGAGGATTTTCTCCCAGGATGTGTCGCCAGCCAGTTCACGGTAATCCAGTAACCCGGCCAGGACGGAGCCAGAGGGATCAACATCTCAGCCCCACTCTCCTCTCCGCTCTGGCCCTCATCTCCTGGAAATGAGCACACACAACCCCACCACACCCCACCTCCCAGCCCCGGCCCACCAGGCCCAGGGCGCCACGATGCAGTCCACGAGGGAGAGCGGGGTAAAGGGGCAGGAGAATGAACATGGAGTTCAGACAGAAGATGACCCGTACAAACAAAATCCCTGCCCTCCAGGAAATTCTATCCCATGGATGTCCTAGTATATCATCCGAAAAACCCACAGCTACCCCATGCTGGCAGACAGGTGTTCGTGAGGACCTCTGGAAGCACCTGGGAAGAGGCACTTGCATCTTCAGATGGGTCAGGGAAGGCTCCCAAGGGAGATGACACTGCCCAGCACCCTTTCTTTGGGAACCACCTTCTCTGTCTCCCTCCCTGCAGAGAGGGTCCTGATTGGTTCCAGACATGCTGCAGGGGCCCACCAGAGTGAGCTTTCATCCCCCGGCTACAGTGATTGGCTCAGGGAAGCCACAGACTTTAGCTCCACAGAATCCTCGGTGCCGATCTTCCAGCTAGGGACAAAAACTGTCTCTTGACTCTGAATTCAGGATGCTGGGAGGCTGTGAAGTGGGAACTGGTGGCTGGCGTCTCTCGCCTTTCCCCATTAAGGGTAAACATTCAACTTAGGGGGTGAAATGGAGGCAGGGCAGAGAGAGAATCTTTTTACTGGGAAATAGTTTCTGCTCAGGGCTACCTTCTACTTAGGCATATCCTGCATGTGTGATCATTTTTCTTTTAAGTTAGTTGGAGTTGAGCTTCTGTCTTGTGGTCTGGTGCTGGGGAAGGGGCAGAAATTGGTAAGACTCCAATAGGAGGCTTGCGTCAGATGCTGGACGGATGAGCATTCATGAAGGGGGTTAAGCAGGGAGTGCCACAAACAGATGTGCGTGCTAGAAGCCTCACCCTAGGAGCTGTGTAGAGGGCAGGTGGAGCTGAGCAGGCCTGGCGGAAGGTGCCGCGTGGGGTGACCTGGTGGGCATCAGAACTCAGCTGGGGACATGGGAGAAGGAGAGCGGTGCTAGGATCCAGGAGGGATTGAGGGAAATGGAACCAAGGTTCCAGTTTGGGTGAGAAGGCAGATGATAGCATAAATGGGAACTTACTTCCCACCTCTCACAGCTTTGAAGGCCTTCTCCTCCCAGGTCACTGTCTCCTGAATGCATTCTGGGTTTATCCATCGCATACATGAGATACGGGGCCCGGAATACAATGTCTTACTTCAGATATGTTTTGGCCAATGGAGGAAAGGATCATGACACTGTTTTATGAAAGCAGCCCATCCATCTGGAGGATCTCCTTTGACATCGTTTCACAGCGATGACGAAATTGAAACGCATTATTGGCTAAAACTGCTAAGTCACGTTTCACATAGGTGCCACATAATTTCTGTAATGGGCTGGTGAATATTTTTAAAAGTGAGTAATTCTCCTAGCCCATCTGAAATGCCAGCCTATACCATTAAGTTTAGCCTGTCTTCCCTACATCTGAAAACTATACCTCTCCAATTCTTTTCACCAAAAGGAATTCAACAAGCAAGTATAAAGTGAAGATTCCGGAATGGATACTAGGGGAAAGGCATGAAAAGGACATGTTCTCACTGTTTTCAAGAAGCTTACAATCTGATGATAGACAATGAGGCATCGACATATGATTCAAGATCTTTGGATCAATCTCTAGTTGTGAAATGTTGGTATGGAGTGTGGACTATGATTTTGAAGGTTCTGGATATATTTACCAGGAGGTTGACCATAGCATCTTCCCAGGCCAACACGTCTGACTGTTTTCACTGTATCAACTTCTGATCGCCTCTTAACCTATCTACATTACAGATCATTCAGATGAGCCACTGGCACTTCCTCTCTGGGAACTTTGCCCTAGAATGAGCCCCAGGAATGGAGTTCGGGGGTGCACCATGGCAGACCGGCTGAGCCTCAGTGAAAGGAGAGAGCAGGGCAAATGGCTGGCCCAAGAAAGGGAGGGGAGTGGATTCCCCATGCCGTAGAGTGTGTGGGGCTGGAGGGGATATGAGAGGCTGTCAGATGAAGGCACTTGGCTTTTATCCAAGGAAGGGCCAGAGGAAACCGCTGGAACATTTTAACCAGAAGTGATATGCTCAGACTTGTCCTATTTCCTTCTTTCTTTGGTAGCCTAGATGCTCAGAACTGAATTTGCAGCCTACTGCTAGCAAGTAGAGAGCCACCCAGTGCAATCCGGAGATGAATTTACGTCTCCTTCATTTTATTATCCCTAAGTCCCCCTGTGCTCACTCATGAACTTCCCTTGTACTCCCTGCATCTCTGCAAGCCCGCACCCCAGAGAAAGGAACCAACCCGGTGAGTGCAGTTATGCCCACAAGGCCACCTGAGTTAAACATTTGCATGCCCATTTCCTGCAGAGTGAAAACTAAGCTTGGGAGAAATTCACCAAATTGCCCTTGGTCTTAGCCTCATTTGGCTCCTTCTGGGAACTTGTTCAGTATCTCGAGTCCCCAACAGATGGCAAATACGAGGAGGCAGAGACCGCGTCTGCTGTGGGAGTGGAGTGGGCAAGTGCCCACCTTGGGGCCCAGTGGCTCATGAGAGGGGAGGCCCTAGCCAGGATCACCGGCCATGGCCCAACCCTCCCCGCTGAGGCTGCAGGATTCCTGGACCTGGGCGCCATCCACTCACACTGTCCCCTTCCTCCTGCTTCCGCTCCCCACCTGCTGCCCGCTTCCTTCACAACTGCCTCCCTGGGCCATCTCATCTGTTCATATGGCTTCACCACTGCCCCCCCACACTTAAAACCTGGGGGTGTGCGGGGGGGTCCCAGGTAGTTGTGAGCCAGCACTAACACACGTGGGGCCCTTCTGTGCCCCAGACACGTTCTGAGCACAGTGCCAGGCTATCCCCTTTCATCCTCACCTCTGTCACAACCCCTTAGGGCAGAGGAGCGAACCGAGGCCCTCAGAGGATAAGAGCCTTGCCCGAGGTCACAGGTGGAGGCTCTCGTCCCCAGCTGCCTGATTGCCACGGGTCCCCTTTAGCAGGACAGGACTGTCTGTAAAGCTCAGCTGCAGCCCAAGGTCCCCTCTCCTGAGCTCCACATCCCAGCAAACAATGGCCTACTGGGGTCCTCCCCCCACCGACCCCTCACTGCTCCAGACCAACTCCAAACTGAACCATCTCCTCACCTCCACACAGGCAGGTTGTCCGGCGGGGCACCAGGCATGGCTGGCTCTCCCTCCCTTGGTTTCCTTAGCCACCACCTGCCACCTGGTCATTTTATTCCTAGATACCTTCAGGCCTGCTCCCTCCTCCCAGGGTCCTAGTCCCTGCTCATGGCGGCAGTTTCCCAAGTGGCCTGTGTGCCCAGTGCCAGCCAGGGACCCCTGCCAACCCCTCATGCCCAGCCAGCCTTCCTCATGGAGGGCCAGCACAGGACTTCTTAGGGCAAATCTGAGTTTCTTCCTGACAACCTCAGCTCTCAGTGGCCCAAGCGTGACCACGATGCTCTCTATAGCCACACTGCTGGCCTCCACTGGGGCAGGCAGCCTGGGCTTGGCTGCAAGACCCAGATCCCGGGCCAGATCATCCGGTGTCACCCATCTCCACTCTCTCAGCCATTCTTCCTTCCTAGGAACGCCCTCCTCCTCGTCCATCATTGACCAGGAACGGTCATTTCCTCCTTTGCTCCAAGCCTGCCTCTTAAACATAGGCTCATCCAGCACTTTTTTCTGGATTATAATGACTTACTTTCCCATCTCCCCTCCAGACACCAGGAGCTATGGTGGGTCGTCATAGCTCTGTAGCATAGAAGGGAGTTATGTCCAGAAGATCTCTGTGGATGTAGATGCCTGGGGACAGTGAGGAAGGAACGAGGGGCATAAAACTCTGCCGATCGGGGAGCACCTGGGTGGCTCAGTGGGTTAAAGCCTCTGCCTTCGGCTCAGGTCTTGATCCCAGGATTCTGGGATCGAGCCCCGCATTGGGCTCTCTGCTCAGGGGGGAGCCTGCTTTCTCCTCTCTCTCTGCCTGTCTCTCTGCCTACTTGTGATCTCTGTATGTCAAATAAGTAAATAAAATCTTTAAAAAAAAAAAAAAACTCTGCCGATCGGCGCCACATATAAACCCTCAGACCCGCCTGGGTCCCCGTGGGCCCCAACACCTCAGACCAACTCCGCCCTGTTCACACCTGCCGCCTCCTCTCCCCAATCCTCCCAGCCTCCGAGCAGCACCCCCACTGAGCCCCCCTCCACCACCAGCCCAGGATGTGAGTCCCGCCCCTCAGCCACACATCCTTGCCCCAAGAGCCTCCCTTAACCAAACTGGGAAGAAGAGCTGGACTCCACCAATGGACCCTGTCCAGAGCACCTCCCCACCCCCGCCCTCTGCCGTCCTGGAGGGAGCCAC
>PISX010014528.1:0-52712 GCA_004024625.1 Mellivora capensis
ATATATATATATATATATATATATATATATATATATTTGTGTCCTTCTGTGTATATACATGTTACAAAACCATCTTTTTTTTATACAGCCATCTTTAATTCCAATTCCACACCACTGTGTTCTTTCTAGCCTTCTTTTCTGATCTGGCAGTGAGACGTTTACTTCTCATTACTCCAAATACACTTATTTTATTTGGTCAGCCACCATGCTAAACTCAAGATGAAGAGGGAAGAAAAATGAAAGACAAATAAGAGGACAGGGAAAGGAAAATAGAAAGAGAAGAAATTCCCCCTTTTTATTTGAAAATAAATATTGAGTTCTGCTTCCTTAAATTCAAAATTTAATAAGTCCTAAAGTTCTACACAAAACTTGAAAGTAATTTTATCATACCCAACTTAGAATTCTGCCTTGAAAATTTCTAAGTGAGAGAGGTGCTCTTCATAAAAATAAGTAATTATCCTAAGCAATGAAGCAAAAGAAAAAACTGACTCATGTCAGCCAATGTGGGAAAGATATTTCCATCAGTGTATGTATGATCAGTTTCATATTTCCCAGGAAATACTTTGAGAAAATCTGATTAATTCCAACAGAAATAAACCTGATATGCCCAAGAATAATACAATAAGGGTTCACTGAAATATTTTTTTAATAAAGAGAACTTCTGTTATTTGACAGAGGAGCATGAATACTTGAATTGTCTTTTTTAATCTTCTCTTATTCATGTTCATGTTTATTCATGTTCACTGTAGATATTATAAAGTTATATTATTATATAGTTATTCATGTTCACTGTAGATATTATAAAAACTTACTGCAATATGAACACAGCAATGCTAGTAAATCACTAAGAAATATATTTGTCCTGAAATGATGATCTCAAGGCCACTTTCTCTCCATGAAGTGTTCCTGACCCCTGACCGTAATTGAATCCATGTTCTTTATGTAAGTTTTACAGATTGGGTCCTGTCTATCTTCAGGGAGGCATTATTTACATAAACTCTTATAAGCCTATAATGTAAAGGGCTGTTCCAACTCCCAGCAGATATGCAATACAACCTGCACAGGTATACACACTGGGCCTTGACACTGGTCACTATCCTTTCCTTTCAATGTCTTTGATGCTCGTTTGGCAGGTATTACCTGTGTGTGTGTGTGTGTGTCTGTATGTATGTGTGTATGCTCTTTTCATCTTGCCTCCTCATGAAGCCTTTCAGGACCACTCAGTTCATGGTAATAATTTGTGTCCTACAGCACACTGCCCAAGCAAGTATAAATTACCTTATATTTGTGCTTAACTTTAATCCTGCATGGTGGTGGTCTCAGCTCAGGCCAAGGTTGGTTCAGGTGTGTTGAGTCAAACTTTGGAGACCTCATAGAACAGACCTAACATAGACCTAGTTACATGCGTGATTGAGAAATCTCCCACTAGAAAACTTGCCCCATGTGGAGAGGGAATAAGTAAATGTGGTTCTTAAAAGTGAGTTTTGATCCTGACTTGAAATTAACTATCTGTTGTCTTAAGTGTGTCACTTTTTCTTTCTATGAAATGAATGAATTTTTTGGAAATGTTTCTCCATTTTTTTAAAAGATTTTGTTTATTTATTTGAGAGAGAGAGCGTGAGGGAGAGCACGAGCAGGGTGAGGGGCACAGGGAAGAGCAGGGAGCCGGATGCGGGGCTCAATCCCAGAACTCCGGAATCGAGCCCCTGCTCAGCGGGGAGTCTGCTCCTCCCTGTGCCCCTCACCCCACTCGTGCTCTCCCTCGTGCTCTCTCTCAAACAAATAAAATTTTTTAAAAAATGGAGAGACATTTCAAAAAACAAAAATAAAATAAAACATAACTTATGATTCGAGTTCCAGGTCAATCTCATATGACCTGTACAACCCTGTGGAAAGTTGTTTGTCTCTCAATGTAACCTTGTAGTTTGTGAAAAGGGTATAAAAATGTTTCCTTTGTAGGACGGGTAAAAAGGTTAAATGAGGTAATGAATGCAAAACATTCAGAAAAATAGGCACTTAATAAATGATCTTGTTCTTATCATGCTAAACCTTCTAATGTTCCCTGTGAATCCCAACCTTCAGTAGTGGAATTAGAATTTGAAACCCAGTATCATCGCAGGGAAGCCATGAGAGGCAGTATTCATGCCCTTTACTCGATAAGATGAACAGACTCAACTAAACTTAGACAGAGGCTCTCCTTATCCTTAAAAATGACCATCTTCTCTCCCTTTTGGCCCTCCCGGGATGAGCTGTCAGCTGCAGATAAAGGGAGATTACAGAAGGCCAGGCCCCAGAGCTTATAGACTTGGATTTCCTGAATTCTCTACAATCCATTCATCTCTAGGCATGCTTCTCCTCTTTTTATTGCCCCACCCCCCCAAACACACACCATCCTCTTACCAAACAAGAGGGAAAAACAAAGGGTGTTTTTTAAAATGGGGGGAAAATAATGTCACATGGATCTTGGGGAACGGAGGCCCTTGTTTAAGATGGAGTCAGACCAGCAATCTGTATTCTTCAGGGATTGCTTTTTGGGGAGTTTTACCTAGATTCCTTCTGAAAATCAGCATTTCTGAGTGATGCTGGTAGTTAAAATATAGAGTTTTGGAGCCACTCAGATCTGGGCTTCAAAATCCCCCCCGATGCATGTGGACCTTGGGCAAGTTACTTCATCTTCCTGGATCTCAGTCTTCTCATCTGAAAAATGGGAAGGTGGCACTAACAAGCAGGATATTGAGATGCTTACGGAAGAGCCTAAATGGAGAGTTCCTCACACAGAAGAGAGCAGGCACTTGGGACACGTAGCTTTCATTATTCATGAAGCTTCTTATCCCCATTGCTTTTACAGTGGCCTGTAAACACATCTCAGGTGACATTGTTATTTAGAGTGACCTCAGAATCCCTCTCAGGTGGTACAGTTATTAAAATAGGAGAATTAGATGGTCTTCGTCTTACCTGCTGGCTCTGTCCCTTACTAGCTGGTGATGTGGGCAAAGCCGTGTACATTCTGTGCACTGTAGTCTCCTGAGCCATATTGTGGTTAGAGGTAGATGGTGCCCAGTCTAGCTCCTGGCACGTAGCAAGGGCCTAGTAAATAGCCAGTCTTATGATAATGATGGTGATGATGATGGTACGGAAGACTGCAGGAACGATGCTGCTGATATTGCATAAAAAGCAACGATGGAATTTCATTTCCAGTTATTTCTACTATGTTCACTAGAGACTACAAGTCCTTGGAGGCAGGGATGGGGGTTTGCTTCCATTTCATTCTTTGTGTTTAGCAACTAGCACACAATGGGTCCTCGAATGATAGTTGTTGTAGGCATCAGTGAGTTGGTAATAAGAGAATGCTCTGGTGTTAGAGAAAGAAATTATTTCCAGATCGACAACTCTGGCTTTGGAGTCAGACAAAAACGTCTTATATCCTGACTTATGATTTACTATGTGAATTTAGCTGAGTTACTTAATTCCTCTCTGTCTCACATCTGTAAAATGGGAATAACACAACCTACCTCATAGGGGTGAGAGAGTCAAATGAGATAATGTATGTAAAGAGCTTAGCACTGGGCCTGCAACATAGTCTGTGCTCAATAAAAGTTACTTCCGGGGGCGGGGGCATGCCTCGGTGGCACGGTTGGTTAAGCGACTAACTCTTGGTTTCAGCTCAGAGGATGATCTCATGGGTCATGGGATCAACCCCCAGACAGGGCTCTGTGCTCAGCGGAGAGTCTGCTTGAAGATTCTCTCCCTCCCCCACTCCCTCCATGCCTGTGTGAGCTCTTTCTCTCTCTCAAATAAATAAATAAATCTTAAAAATATAAATAAATAAAGCTAACAGCTATGCACTACATAGACAGGCCGCCATTTGACCTGAACTAACCAGAAGGAAGGCTAATGCAACTCATTCATTTGAACTCATGCCATGGTTTCCTCACATGTCCAAGTACTGCCCAGGTTTGAAATGCACAAGTGCTTAGAAAGCCTGGCCATCTTCTAATACCCATCAAGATGGCAAAAATAAACGTGGGAGTCAATTACCTTCTGTGAAATGCTCATAACCCCCACTCAGTAATTTGGTCCCAATGCACCATTACAATTAAATATGCAAATAGCAGGCCTTTGATTTTTATCATTTCTGGTAAGGATGAGCATTTTCAATCTGCTGCATTTGCATCCATTTAGATAATGATGATGATGCCAACAGATCCTTTCCATTCCACTCTGCCTTTCATTCAAAAAATCGGGCCCAGAGGTGCTTTTAGAGACCACATTTATAGATTAATTCCATCATTATGGAGCTACAGGAATCCCTGGGGTGGCAAGAAGTACATATTAACTCTTGCCAATGACATTGCACAAACACCGATTATAAAAGCAAATGGCAAATAACTCACCCAGTTGAAAATGTAAGGGAAATTTATGAAGCCAGAAAGAAAAAGAAAGAAAGAAAGAAAGAAAGAAAGAAAGAAAGAAAGCCAGCCACATTGAGTGGCATTTTAAATTAGCTATAGATTTCAAATAGCAAAGAATCCACAAACGAATATGACTTCCAGGGCGCTCTGAACTACATGGAGATCGTGTGGGGGCATGACTTAACAGGAAGGAAGAAGAATCACCCTCACTTGTCACCACCCACGCCCCCTGACATTCGAGAATCTCATGATGGACAAGAGACTGAACGGACTAAACTCTAACCTTGCACTGCTACTGGGGTCCAAATTCCCATGAGCTCTGAAGTTTTGAGCATCTCTCTCACTCTTGAGACTGAAGTAAGACAATTCTGGTGAGCTGGTTCTTCAGAGCCACTCATACCCACACTTATTTTTCCCAAAAGCTGCTATTGCCCTTGGTTTTGTATTTTGTTCATTTTTATCATGCAGCAGAAAGAAGATTGACCCTAGTTTTCTGAAGAGATTGAATTATAACAGTAATTTGTACCTCTATTATTATATCAGACTTCCTTTGGGAATATGTTGGATGTTGTGGACCAGCTACTCAGAAAAATGTGTGCAGAAATATCGGCCCACAGATTCAATCACAGGGCAGCATTCATTTTAGGGTTAATTCACTGATCCCTTGCAGTTTATCTGTGGACCTCTGGTCAAAAACATCTATTATTGATCTATTATTGATTTCTAAGAGTGTGTCTCTGTGTGATAATTCATTTACTCATTCATTCAAGATTTCCAGGACCACTGTGTTGCAAGCACCAGGCTAGGTCCTGGGACTACAAAGGTAAATAAAGCATTGACTCTCCTTTTGATGCATTCATAACCCAATACAGGGTGACAATATGTAACAACCATCTCTGTGGAAATATAAAAATATACTGAGGGTATATAAGAGAAAGAGTGACTAAGTGTGACTCAGGAAGTAAAGGAAGACATTGGTATTTTTGTTTTTGTTTTTGTTTTTGAAAAAGAGAGTGAGTACTTATGAGGGTTGCGGGGAGGCAGAGGGAGAGAGAGAGAACAAATCCCAAGCAGGCTCTATGTTCAGCACAGAGCCCAATGCAGGGCTTGATCTCACTAATCTGGCATCATGAACTGAGCTGAAATCAGGAGTCAGATGCTCAAGGGGCTGAGCCACCCAGGCACCCCACAGAAGGCATGATTGGGGAAGGGCTATTTAGGCACCATGTTCAAGACATGTAAACCCAGCCAGAGGGCAAGGGCAATGATGTCATTCCCAACAGACAGAACAGTGGGGGCAAAAGCCTGGCATCACTGACCAGGACTAAGAGTTTAGTTGACCAGAACACAGAGCCTATAAGGGGAGACATGTTGAGAGAAGAAGCATACAGATTTTGTGAGTCCCGCTCTCATCAAGTTTGGACTTCATCTTGTGGGCAACGGGGGCACCATGAAGGATGTTAAGTGTGGAAGAGGGACAAAAGCAGGTTTACGTTTTACAAATGAAACTATTACCATACTCAATTTTCCATTGCTAGTGCCACACAAAAATAAAAACATTCAGCTGAATCCATTTCCTCCAAAAGTTCTGTGGAAAAGGAAATATATTTTTAGAGTAATTCAGTGTCTGGTACCCAGTGGGGATGGACACGCAGTATTAGCAGATGAGGACGGAAGCTTCACAAATTCGAACCAAGAAAAAACAGCTGCTACCTTGAACTCGTCATGAATAAATATTTAGAGTTAAGCACCAGCCCAAAGCACTTGGTGGATTCCAGGGCCACCGCTGGGGAGTGTCAAAAGCAATTTGTTATAAACACAGTGGCATTTTAGCTTAAGATGCTGGTGCTGGTGATGCTGATGGCATGAGGCAGAGGGGAGGTGTTGCCTAAAGCAAAAAAATGATTACAGACAAAATTACCCTTATAAACTGCTTCAGTTGCCCATGGAGTACCGTACATACAGGCGGTAGAGAGCTGGAGTATGGTTTATAAGTAATCTGTACACAATAAGTTTTCTAAAAGGGCACCTACTGAAAGTTGATTTTGCCATAGTTTTGTTGCACCGATGTATATTGAAATTTGCATAATTTAAATGCGTGTATGTTGTGAATGCCGCTGTAACATTTACAACAGCAAAACTTGGCAAATAAATGTATTTATTCATTTATTTTTGAGAGAGAGGGAGAGAGAATCTTAAGCGGAGTCCACATTCAGCACAGAGCCGGATTCCCGAACCTGAGATCATGACTGGAACTGAAATCAAGAGTGTGATGTTCATGCAACTGAGCCACCCAGGTGGTCCAAATAAATTAGAAGAGCTTCCCGGTTGTCCCCACTAGAATCTAACTGTCTTGTATCCTGATCTGCTGTCCCGAGTGTTAAAAGTTAGCACTTGCACAAAGGGGAAATGCCCAGGCAACTTACATTGCTCCTAGATGCATTAGACTGTGTTGAGGACCTAACTGGAACCACTGTATGGTTAAGAGTCATCATGGAGATCAGAAGCTATTGTAGGCGTTTACTTTTCTCCAAAATATTTTGGGATTTGGATAAATCCATTGGAGGGAGTCTTGTACTTGAACAGCATTTGCGACGTGTCCTGAGATGGTACCTGAAAACTATGGCTCCCTGGGGCCTGGTTAAAGAGACTCGCAGAGAGCAGGATGCCACATAAAGGGGAAAATTCTGCCCTGTTGATACCTAGATCGCAGACAATGCTAGGTCGATACAAATGTTTCCATTTAAAGGTTCGTGTCACCCTCTGGAGCCATCCCCTTCCCTGGCTCTCCCGCTGCCGTGGTGACAGGTGGCTCCAGTCTACCCACTGCTTGGTGGGGGCTGGCGGATCTCCGCTGGTCGGCCACACGGGAGGACTCCACGGCCAGGACAGCCCGTGGGAGATGTCCCTCCAGTTGCATGGTAGGATATCTTTTTCTGAAACCCAAGAGGTTGACCCCAAGGTCTTGTTTTGTGTGAATCTGGGCTCATCAATGACCAGAAGTTGACTTTGAAGGACCCTAACAAAATATATTTTTAACTCCTACTCTCATTCCTGCTGTTGTAAATGGCAGAGCAGACATGGAGACTAAGAGATCCATCACTCCCGGGGAAGATTAATGCGTCCTTGAAAGTACATGGTCATCTTCCCGTGTCTCCTTGTCTCCTCCTTCTCCTCCTCTCCCCCTACCGCTTTCCTCCTCGTTCTTCTACACCCACACTCCCACCCTGTCAAATC
Source organism: Mellivora capensis (assembly GCA_004024625.1). NCBI lineage: Eukaryota > Metazoa > Chordata > Mammalia > Carnivora > Mustelidae > Mellivora > Mellivora capensis. Next base: position 7,650 of record PISX010014528.1, read on the forward strand.
AAAGCCTGAACTTTTTTTTTTTTAAGATTTTATTTATTTATTTCACAGGCAGAGATCACAAGTAGGCAGAGAGGCAGGCAGAGAGAGAGAGAGAGGAGGAAGCAGGCTCCCAGCTGAGCAGAGAGCCCGATGCGGGGCTCGATCCCAGGACTCTGGGATCATGACCTGAGCTGAAGGCAGAGGCTTTAACCCACTGAGCCACCCAGGTGCCCCAAAGCCTGAACTTTTGAACGCACCTGGATTCTAATCCCAGCTGGACCCTGAATGATTTATTTATGCTTCGCTTTGCTCAGCTGTGAAACAGGACTAATCCAACGGTTGCTAGGGTTGTTTGGGGGATCAAATAAGAAAATGCATATACTGCGCTCAGCCCAGTGCCTGTCACAGGGGCAATGCTCAACAAGTACTATTATTATTTATCCCTCTTATTATTTTTATTGTAATTATACACTTTCCCGTAGCTTGCCAATGTTTAATTGTAAATACACTGTGTAAATGTTCTCATATCACTAAGAGTCTTCCCAAAAAGAAGATTGAGTGGTGACACAGAATACCATTGTACAGATAATGTAATTAGCAATATGATTTCATGACTTCTTAATCACATTGCTTTTCCTTAGTAAGCAAGAAGAAATGGTACTAAGGCAGCTAAGTGCTTAGCCATATGCGCCTAACATAAGGCTTTTTTTCTCTTCATTTCAAATAGATCAAGTAGCAGAAACTATTTTTTTGCTAGATTATTTTCCTCTGCATATCAGGATAAACTCAATTCCAAGGAGACAATTTTTAAAATCTAACTCTCAAGGAACTTCACAATCCTAATTATCAAATGACCTTTAAATAAATTATTTCATGTCTGCTGACACTGCCCCAGGGCTCTCAGCTTCATGGATAAGAGTGGGTACAGCTTTGCCATTTCAGAGAGTTTCCGCAGATGCCTTGAAAAGATCATAATCATCCGCACTCTGTAGGACTATTTAAGCTGCTTAATTATGATAATACCGATGATAACACGGAAAACAGCTAATGTGGTTGAGAACTCATTACCCGGCAAGCCCTGTTTCAAGCATTTTACATATGTCTATTTCCTTTTCCCATGGACCTTTGGGGTAGGCATGATATTTATTCCCATTTCACAGATGAAGAAACAGGACCTCTGTTTCTTCATGTGTGAAAAGGGGATGTTTCTGTGTACTGGAGAGCATCCTGGGGCAGAGAGAAAGGGAAATTCTCTGCAAATATAAATACGGTAACATTGAGGGCATTATTAAGACCTCCTGACATGAGTAAGACCTTCATTTTGTAGATGAGAAAACAGACATGTCTGACATGGTATCAGTGAAGTTGTAGCTCACCCTTCAGTACTCCGGTTCCTGAGACCGGGATGGTTTTGATGGTGTAGACAATGTCAAGTTTCACCATCTGCTCTCCTTCACTAATCAGTAAGTCCTTTACCAAGTGGAGGAACTCGTGCTCCCATGTTAGCAAATAATTAACAAATAATGTAGGTTCTGCAGAGAGAATAGTTTTTCTCAATAAAAATGGCCTTCAGTGATAAAAGTGACACATGATGTTTAGAAAATGCCTAACAAAATGGCAAAGCATAAAAAAGAAAACAAAAAATCACGTCTAATTCAGAGAGAGATGTTGATAACATTTGGTGATTAACTCTCTAGGTGAGTAGTTACGTACAAGCACGCAGTTTACTGACACGGAATCCTACTTTTCTATAAGGTGCTTTTCATGCAAAAATATGAACTTATGAATATTAATGTTGATACTAATTAATAATTAACATGCAAGCAACCCTATTTCATTGTTTTTAATATCTGCAAGGTTCAGTTAATCAAAATGTATTTTCCTAACCCCCTACCAATGGACATTATACTATTTTTTTGGTAATACCATAAAAAATTGGGTGAACCTCTTTGACATAATCCCTTGTGTACTCTCCTTTGATTACCTCCTTAGGGTGAACCCCTAGAAGGGGAACGGCTAATCAAAGGATATGCACATTTGGCATTCCCACTCATACTTAGGGTCTGAATACCTATGTAATTGGTTTTCTCAAAGACAATGTAGGAGAGCTTCCAATTCTTCCTGGTTTGTGGTAAAGAGCAGAGAGTTAACACAGCTGGGAAACACTGTTAATAGAGTTTTCCTGAATCAACAAGGTCAGAGAGCACAGGCCCCAGCAGGCCCGAGGCTTTGGATCCTATTTCTCCCACTAGTCTCCCAAGTCATATCTCCTAAGGGAGTAAGAGTTTGCTGTTTGGGTTAACGCAATAGCCTGACTTTGAAATACTGTTTCTGGCACCTCTGGAGATTCCTATGGGATCCCAGGACAATACAATAGAAGAATCTCATTGCAGTCCAGGAAGAAGCTGACTGATATTTGAAACTTAAAAAGAAAAAGTTCCAGGTTGCTGCTATGAGGTACCTTATGTATTTGTAGTGTCATCTTTGTTTCTAGAAAGTTATTTGCAGACTGTTCACTGTGGCATCTGGCATAGAAATATTCTCCGTGGACCTTGTTGGAAATCCAGCGTAAGTATACACACAAAGATTATTGCCGTATTATAATCAGGGGAAAAACACCACCTCCCACGGCTTCACAGATGCCTTAAATTTTAGAATGAATCAACTATTACTTGAAAGTCTTACTTGCTTTATGAACTTAGGATCACTGTATAATAAGGGGAATTCTCAATGATTCTCCATTCTGGGGTGACACACAGCACAGATGTACTAGGGACCTGTGGGTGAAGAACATTTTTTTTATTTGACACACATTGCCTCATTGCATTTTAATTACATTCACCCTTTGGTGTCTAGGCATGAGTAGAATATAAATGGTATTTGAAATGTTCCAAAAGCAGAACAAAAAATGTTTAATCTCTAAAAATGTCCTTTCCTGAGAGATTAATTTGGTAGTTGGCATCCTATGATAAACCAGTAAATTTTGATGTGGAAAAAAAATTAATAAATGCCTTATTTGAAATATAAAGATAACATTTTTATTGTTTACAAATTTCCACTTCTAGCCCAGTCCTGGGTGGTATATATTCTTCTTTCTTGACACTCTCAGGAAGAACACAATGGGTTTCTATAAAATTGCAAATTATGGGCACACAATGAAAAGAATAAAGGCGAAGAAAACTCAAATTCTGGGAGGTTCAGAAGCAATAAGCAACCTGTCCCTTCCAATTTCACCAGAGAAATGCTTTTTGTCTTCCAAATATAGTTTTTCTAGCACTTCTGAGTTCACAGGGTGCCTCAGCAAAGGCTTACAAGGAAGAATGAAGATGTCCTTCTCTGCTTCCCCCCAGGTTCATATTCCAAGGGAAATTAATCACAGTGCATTCGTGGAACACTTCACAATTTTAAAAGCACATTCTCTCCTATCACCCCATTTGGCTCTCATGTAGGAGGGGGAAGGTAGGAGGTTATTAATAGTTCAGTTTGGGGGCATCTGGATGGCTCAGTCTGTTGAGGAACTGACTTGGTTTCAATTCAGGTCGTGATCTCAGGATCCTGAGATGGAGCCCTGCATCAGGCTCTGCATTCAGAGCATGTCTGCTTGAGATTCTCACTCTCTCCCTCCCCCTCTGGCCCTCTTCCTACTTGTGCTCTCTCTTTCTCTCAACTAACTAACTAAATAAAATCTTTTAAAGAATAATACAGTTTTATCAGAAAAGAAAAATTAAGCCCAGATATACTTGCCCAAATAGCGTGAGAAATGCAGCTTAGATAATTCTTGGCTTCGCTGAGTACAGATCAACAGGTGCTCATATTATTGGTATTGTTTTTATTACATTACCAGTGGGCTTAACAAGGCCAAGGCCAGTAGTTGATTATGAAATGCCCCTAATCTTTTCCCTGGCCAGCCTTTTCATGAATCTTTTGGAAAGATGCTGAAAATCAATAGGACCTACTCTTATAATTACATTATCCTGTTTTATAAGCATATCCTACATCTACAAGTCTTGTTGTAAACAGATTACAATGGAGTTATTCATCCCCTGAGAAGCCATAGTCACCATCTAATTCATACTGTCTTAAAGAAAGGGAGTGGAACTGTTGTCTCGCTGAAGTGACTGGTTTGCAAGGATTAACACTAAAATATTTAAATTCTTAAAATATTGTTGTTTAAAAAACATATATTCTATTTTCAGAGCATTTCCCACAGTTTTCTTTTAAAAATTGGGTATTTATTTTGTAAAAGTACACTGTAATAGTTTTTGTTTCATTCTATTTCATATTTATTTTCCATAATCCTAATATAGTAAGTGAAATATGTGGAAATTTTTTAGTAATAGTGAATAGCAAATGATGTGGTAAATATTTTCCCAATTTTGCTTATATCACAGGCTTAGTGTACATTTCAAAGAGGATATTATGAAAGTGCTTTGAAAAGCCTAATTTGGGGGCGCCTGGGTGGCTCAGTCGGTTAAGCCTCTGACTCTAGGTTTCAGCTCAAGTCATGATCTCAAGGTCATGAGATCGAGCCCCGAGTTGGGCTCTGCAATCAGTGAGGAGTCAACTTGAAATTCTCTCTCCCTCTGCCTTTGCCCCTCTCATCTCGCTCAAAAAAAAAAAAAAAAAAAGAAAAGAAAAGCCTAAATTGCACCTTAAAAACTGATGATAGTAATAGGTGTTACTGATGCTTAGAGACATTAATTATCTAGTAATATGTAATAATAATTACCTTTGTAATTATTACAGTGACTGTAATAGGTAAGAGTAAAGTGCATGTGCAAAACACATGCTTTACACGTGCTCATCTCATGTTCTTTTAACAATTCCATGTATTAGAACTATTATTAACCCTTACAGATAAGAAAAGCTAAGTGCAGAGAAAAGTAGTGACTTGACTGGCTACTAAGTGGTAGAGAGGGACACAGGTTTAACTCCGAAGTGCCTTGGGACAACTGGGTAGCTCAGTTGGTTAAAAGTCTGACACTTGATCTCAGCTCTGGTCTTGATTTCAGGGTCATGAGTTCAAGCCCTGAGTTGGGCTCCACGTTGGGTGTGGAACCTACTTAAAAAACAAAAGTGATGCTCTTTTTCCCTCAAATTTATTATTAATTTTCAAACACAAAAGTTGAAAATCAGTGAATACCAATTCACTCATCACATAAAACACAGTTTTAACTATTTTTCCTTTCTTCTTTCCTTCCTTCCTTCCCTCTTTCCTCCCTCCCTTCTCTCTCTCTCTCTCTTTCTTTCTGAGCCATGGCTCCAAATAGGCTTTAGAATAGATTTAAGACTTTGAACTTTCTTTTCTTTATTTCCCTCCCTTCCTCCTCTCCACTCTCTAGCTGGACAGTTTCAAAGTAAATTATAGGCAGCATATGCTTTACCCACAAACACTCCAGCTTGCATCTCTTAAGAATAAGGACACCCTCCTACACAAACACAATACCATTATCAAACCTAGATAATTATCAATAATTTCCTAGTATTATTTTATACTCGGTTTATATTAAAATTTCCTGAATTATCTCCAAAATGCTTTTTATGGCTATGTTTTTCAAATGCAAATCAAGTCTCAGACTTTGCATGTAGTTGTTATGTCTTTTTATCCTAGGCCAGTTTTTCTCCAATGTTTTTTTTTTTCTTTAATAACACTGACTTTTTGAAGAGACCAAGCAAGTTATTTTAATGAAGACCCCACGTTCTGAATTTGCGAGATTGTTTCCTTATAATCTCTTTTTTTTTTAAGATTTTATTTATTTATTTGACAGACAGAGATCACAAGTAGGCAGAGAGGCAGGCAGAGAGAGAGGAGGGAGCAGGCTCCCTGCTGAGCAGAGAGCCCGATGCGGGGCTCGATCCCAGGACCCTGAGATCATGACCCGAGCCGAAGGCAGAGGCTTCAACCCACTGAGCCACGCAGGTGCCCCCCTTATAATTTCTTTAATCTTTTTCTCTATTCTCTAAACCCTCAAACACACTTTATTGTTAAATGTCTAATTCTTAAGTAAAAAGTACACCATGTAAATAAATAAGTAGCAAAACAACCCTCATATTTAATTCTGTTGTTAACTAATAATGTTTATTCTGATGGTAGAAAGTTATTCATGGCTTAGTTTAAAGGAACGATAAACTGGCGAAGACATTCCATGCTTAGAACTCTTGGGTGTAAAAAGCTCATGTCTGACATTTTCAGATTTGGCCATGATTTTATTCACATGCATCAGTTCTGGCAAGATTTAAGCACATGTGTCTTTGGAAACACTGCCCAAAACCCTTGAAAATCCTATAGCTTCTGCCAGTTATGGCAAGTTTGGCTAGAAAATAGAGTGTTTTCTCTGCCATTTAAATGACACTTAAGGAAATCTTGGAGTTCAGTTCTGCTCTCAAAGTCTCAGAAGAACCCGTGAGCTGCTCTCCCTGACTAATATGCTATTTTTACAAAACTAAACTTCTCTTTGGACTTTCTCTCATTGGCAGCATTTAACTAACTGCCCATATCCTGGCCCCACTAAATCTAGAAATCTCATGAAACAATGAACAAGCTGACACCAACTCACTTTGTAACATGTTGCAGAACTAAAGACTAATTGTATATTCTAAATATCACGCTAGTTAATGATACAAAATGATACGAAAGTGGGGGAGTTGACATTTTGTAAGACTTGAGCCACATTCTGGTGGCTGAATATGCTCTTCATGGTGCATATTCACCAAACAGTAAGACTCATATTTCTTTGTACACTTTGCGACTCCATCAAGCATATGTAGATCAGTTCATTTGTGCCAGATATCCAGGGAACATAGGGGTAAACCACAGTCTGCAGCCGCAAGAAATTTACTAATGTGGAGCCAGTCACATCAACAGTTATTTTCAGAATGATGTGGTAAATCACACGATAAGGCACCGCAGGAGCACAGATGAAGGGTACGTAAGTGGGTGTGTCAGATGTGGAAGGCTTCATGGGGAAAAGGATGATAGGTCTCAGTCTCCAGCTTATATGAAGGTCAGAACCAGGGAGGTAGAAGGAAGGGGGCTCAGTCCTAGCACCAGGACCTGGCAGGGGTTGGAAATCAATGTGTGATACCCACTGCCTGTCTTTGAGGGACAAGAACCACAGGAGATACAACATAACCAGGGTCTGGCCTAGAAGAACAAAGATTGCTACCTTGTTGCGATTACAAAGAGGATGGGAGAGAGACAGAAACAGAAACATCAGACAAAACCTCCCACTTAAAAGGATTTCAATCAGAGGAATAACATGGTCATCTATGTATTTTATGTAGTTTTTCCCAAACCCTGAATGAGAGATGAATTTGTGTAGCTTAAGAATGAGCAGACCAACCAACCAGCACACTACCGAGGTCATTCAGGCAATGGGGACAGAAGAACTTAAGGTAGGCTGGCAGAAGACGAACAATAAGAAGATTTTGTCAAATCTAATGTTGGGGTGAGTCGATGTCTCTCAAAATTCATTCTGCCTCAGAATCACCAGGAGGGCTTGTTAACACAGATTTCTGGACCCCAACCTTAGAGTTCCTGATTTTGTAGGTCTGGCATGGGCCTCCCAAATCTACATTTTTTAAAAATTTTTATTTATTGCTCAGAGAGAGAGCGAGAGCGCACAAGCAGGGGGAGCAGCAGGCAGAGGGGGAGGGAGAAGCAGGTTCCCCACTGAGCAAGGAGCCTGATGCGGGACTTAATCCCAGGACCTTGAGATCATGACCTAAGCCAAAGGCAGATGCTTAATGACTGAGCCACCCGGGCGTTCCCAAATCCACATTTCTAACAAGCTTCCACGTGGGGCTGATGCTGCTGGTTGTGGGAACCACACCGGAGAAGCAAGGATAGCATCTGCTGGCTTTTTCCTGACTAGTCTTCCAGTGACAGCCTTTGATTTTTAACTTCCATGAACTCCTTCCACATCATTGGATACAGTCATGGGGGAACTGGCTGTCAAGATGTCTCACTCTCCCTATACCCCAACGAGGCTAATCAGATATGCTGTTTTATTCTGGAATTTGATTCCAGAATGAACCAAAGACTGAAAGCAGCTGATTTTACTCATCTTGCCAGCCACCTCCCATGGAGATTCCCCATTCATTTCTTCCCTGGTTCCTTCCCCAAGACCAGTCCTTCAGCATTTCCTCCAAAATCACCTCCTCTCTTTCCATACATGTTTGTTTAACAAGTGGTTTGTTTTGCTTAAGTTAGCCAGAGATAGACCAAAGTCCCCAGCTGATATTTAGGAAGTGAGGAGACCTGGGTAGAGTGATTGTGTTTGTTTCCTAGACTGCTGCAACATACTACCACACATTTGGTGGGTTAAAATCAGAAATTTATCCCTGCACAGGTCTGGAGGTCAGAAGTCCAAAATTAATATCACTGAGATGAAATCAAGATTTCAGTAGGGTCCTGGGGCATCTGTGGCCCAGTTGGTTAAGTGTCTGCCTTTGGCTCAGGTCATGATCTCAGAGTCCCAAGATTGAGCCCAGTATTGGGTTCCTCCCCAGCAGGGAGTCTGCCTGTCTCTCTCTCTCTGCCCCTCCCCTCCTTGTGTTCTCTCTATCTCTCAAATAAATAAAATCTTAAAAATCTTAAAATATATATATTTCAGTTCTCTCATGATCCTTTGGGATCATCGTGGCCTCTTCTAGCTTCTGGTGGCCAAGGGCAATCCCTGACTTGTGGCTGCATCAGTCTCTGTCGCCATGGCAACATCACTTCCCCCGCCGCCCCGCCTCCTTCTGTATCAGTTTCTCCCACCCTCATTGTTGTAATGGCCAGGTGCTAGGGTCCACCTGGATAATCCAGAACAAGGTCCTCATCTCTAGAGCTTTAATTTAGCAATTGGCAAGTGTCTTTCTTTCAAATAGATCCCAGGATTGGAATGCGGACATTTGAGGGTTAGGACTCCACTTTTTACCTTACTATAGTGATCAAGGATTTTCCTGGTTAGAGCACTAGAAGTCTTAGGCTCCAGGAATGTCCCAAACAACCTTGGATTTGTTTGTTTGCTTCTTAAACTCTTGGTGTTAGCAACAAAGGTGGGGTGACCGCTGGTGAAAGCCTGGGACTTTCTGAGTTTTAGTCCCACATTCCAGGCGGCCTCTCAGTTCTAGGCAAACAGAATTGGTTAGTCACCCTAATTCAGTTTCTCTGTCAGTTTTAGAGCATTGGGCCAGGAAGAGCTGTCCTCTTTAAACTCTGTGCTAAAGCAAAGAAGACTACCGGGTAATTGCAGCACATGCCTCAGGCAAAATGAGCTTGGAGACATTTCAACAGAGCAACAAATCCAGTACATAGCTGTTAACTGCCAGTGGTCAAACTTGAAAGCAGGGCTTATTTCCCAAGAAAGACATGAGAAAGATTTCATAGGATGGTTTTTAATAAATTGTAATCAGCGCTTTGAAACATCCTTAAGGAGAAGGTAAACAAATTGAGTGATCATTACAGGTGTAATTTGGGGCAAGTTTATAGCCTCATTTCTCTAGGTGTGGGCTCCAGACCTCCAGGGCTCCCAATCAGCCTTGGTATCTAGTAGATACCTTAGAATTTACGACTCAGACTCTCTGGGGTTGAGGTTCAGAAATCTGAGCTTTAAACAGTCATTATAAATGTGCTTTATAGGGGCAAGCAGGTGTCCCCAATGATTTTCTGCCCTGTGGTGGTCATACCTTTGTGTAATCTCCTCCCTTTGAGTCCTGGCAAGCCTAGGACTTGCTTCTACCCAATCAAAGCAGGCCAGGATGATGCAGTGTCATACCCCAAATTACACCACATTGTGTAAGTCTCCATCTTAACAGGAAGGAGAGACTTGTGAGAGAGCTACATAGAAAGAAGATAGGGGGGTCTTTAGACCTGAGGTTGGCCACAGCTGACAGTGGACAGCCAACAAGACAACCATTCTCTCGGTCCTTCCGCGGCTGGGAGGGGAATTCTGCAAACACCTTGCGGGAGCTGGGAAGAAGCACCAGGCAAGCCCGCAGCTGAGAATAAAGCCACCGATGACCTGGGTTGCAGCCCCCTGAAACTCAGGAGCAGACAACTGGGCGAGGCCATCCGGACCCGGATTCCTGTCTCAGACACTGTAAGATAACAGTGCATCTTGTTTTAAGTCACTAAGTTTGTAGTAGTTTGTTACTCTGCAAAAGATAACTAACCAACACACTACCTAAAACCTGAGAATCATGGCACTGAGGTGGAGGGTGTGGGCTCTGGAAAAGAGGGGGGAAAAAAGATCTGCTTCAACTCTGAGGTCTGCCCCCTTCTCAGCCTTGTGACCTTAGACAACAGCAAAATCTCTCTAAGCTTTTAAAACCTCTTTAATCTTTTTTAAAAAATTATTTATTTGAGAGAGATCAAGAAAGTGCACAAGCAGTGGGTGGGGGCAGAGGGTGAGGGAAAAACAGACTTCCCCCTGAAAAGGGAGCCCAATAAAACACGAGGCTCAATCCAGAACCCTGGGATCATGACATGAGTCTAAAGCAGCCAATTAACTGAGTGAGCCACCCAGACGCCTCAAAGCTATTCCTTCTTAAGGATACATGAAACCTATGATGGGATAGTTAAAAATTGAGATGAAGGGGGGGGGGAAAGCCAAAACAAAACAAAACAAAACAAAAAAACAGGATTGTAGCACAATGTGCCAACCCCCAACTTAGCATCCTGTGTTTTTGTTTTTTTTTTTTTAATTCAGAGCTCTAAGCATCATTTAGAAGTCTACTTATTTATGTAACCATTTATTTAATGCCAAACTCCCTGTTCCAAAAGTATAGAGGTTCAGGAATTTTTTTTTTTTAAGAGTATCTCAAACCTCTAACACAGTATTAAGCACAAGGGCACTTGGATATTTGTAGATGAATGCATGCACAAAAGAGGATGCAGGAAAGAAGCTAAGGAACAGAGGTGCCTGGGTGACTCAGTGGGTTAAGCCTCTGCCTTTGGCTCAGGTCATGATTCCAGGGTCCTGGGATCGAGCCCCACGTCAAGCTCTCTACTCCTCAGGGAGCCTGCTTCCCCTTCCCTCTCTCTGCCTGCCTCTCTGCCTACTTGTGATCTCTTTCTCTGTCAAATAAATAAATAAAATCTTTAAAAAAAAGAGAAATTAAGGAACAAGGTGTCGTAATCAACTGACACATTTACTATGAGTAGAGTGAAAATTCGAGACAATATTTCTTGGCTGCTAATGAGAAACAAAAAAGCAAAAAAGCAAACCAAAAGCCAGCAAAGCAAAACCAAACCAGGGCGCCTGATCAATTACGCCAATCAGAATACGTTGCTCGTAAGAAGTACAGCCATTTCTGGAATTAAGAAGTGATGAAAACCTCCACAGGGAGGACAGCCCTGGATGCTGGCAGCAATTACCAAAACATCCTCCGTAAAGGATGTGTCGTCATGTTTCATGAGGCGGTTTCTGAGCTCTGTCCCACAATACACACTGATGGGCTTACGGATGAGCGCTGCTAGCCGACAGCAGGTGACCAGGTATCTGCTGTTCTGGCCTGATGCAGAGCTGATGTTAGAGTATCTGTAAGAGCAGATAGTTGTATTCCCTGGCAACTCCCAAAGGTCCTGACTCAGCCAGTGTATCCTACACCTGCGTGCTGAAAAGCTTTCAGATGTGCTGTGAAATTGTGTCCAATGTCTGGAACACTACCTGTGCGTATAGCAACTGAACACTGAGCCAAGTGGGTCAGAGGACACCATGGAGAGGGAGGAACAATTGACTAGCAAGACTGAAGGAAAGAGGAGCCAGTGGCTGCTGGAACCAGCTCCAGAAAACAGATTATGCTCATGTCTTTCCAAGTTCATGCTCAGGGACTTCATGTTGTTGGCTTGAAAGCAGTCTTGGTGGGAGTATTCACACTACAGAAGTCCTCTGAAACTACACATTAGGGTTTTCTTTTCCCCTCAGTGAGCTGGTTTACCAGTACTCCGCTGGAAGTAGCTTCAAGTGAAGCGTGGACTGGATAAAGGCTGGAGGAGAAAGGTGTTTATTCCATATATGAGAGCATGGGTAGGGTGAGAGCATGGGTAGAGCTGAGGGGGGTTCTCATCCCATGGCTCTAGAGCACAGAGGAAGTCAGGTGAATAGTTTGCTAATTGAAGACCCTTGTGTACACTGTATACTGTAAGACAAGGTTGTGCTGTTGCGGTGGACAGTGTTGTAATTGTTCACGACTTGTTTAGTGCCATTTTGAGCCTTCTAATTCCCTTGAATTAGGCTGCCAATATTTCCATGCCAGCGAGTCTCCTGGCTCCACAGAACTTGAGGAAGATGAGAGAGAAAACAATCGAACAGTGACCCATTCACTAAAAGGACGCGCACTCCACGATAAGCCTAAAGTAGTAGGCGCGGGTCTGTCTTTCAGCTGATCTCAAGTCCCTGGTGTTTCTTGTTGAAAGAGAATCTCCTTGTCCTGAGGTATCAAGTGATGTGTTTCTCAAACAACATGGCTTCTCAGCGCGAGCCAACTGCTTCATCTGGAGTGAACCACAGAACCAGCCATCTGTTCCAGGGCTGGAAGCAAAACTGACTGTTGGCGCTGATGAAAGAATAACACTGTACCTTATGGGGATTCTTAGTGGAGATTTTTGACTTTACCCAATTTTTTAACCCCTGAATAAGACATGATTCCTTGTCCTGGAGGGTAGGCAGAAAATCCCGAGTGGGATCTTAGCCTCAAAGCAGCTGTTGTATTTCTGGGTGAACTCAGAACCGCATGACTCAGGAAACCCAGCTGGAGGTAGGTTCCTTTTAGCGTCCTCCAGTGAAAGTTGAGAGAACTTTGGAAAATGTGTGCTGGAACGGCAGACCGTGCCATTACCACACAGAGGAGAGTGGGGCGGATAATTCTTTCAGGTAATTAAAGCTTAAAGTGCCTACACGGGAAGGTACCGCCTTGCTCACAAAAAAAAAAAAAAAAAAAATCAGCATTTCATTACATAACCGTCAGCGTAGAGATCAACACCCTCACACGGGCAGCAAAGTCAATTTCCTTTTCTTTAGTTTCCTGATTGGTTTTCACGTGAAGGTACAATATGCAGACATTACCCTGATGATATTCTATATTTTCTATCATATACTCACTATACTGGCCTAAATGGGACTTCAAAACAGAATCGTCAAACACGCCCATCTACATGAGAGGATGTGGTACCTATGAAGACAAAAAGTGCTGGCTGTAGGCCTTCGGGTCCAGAGAATAACAGACAACCAAGATTGTGGAGAAGAATTATTTATGTCATAATTTTTTACCTTTCACATCTCTTCCTATCTTTTCTGCTTGCCTGGCACTGTTTAACAGAGAGAAAACGGGCAAAATGATGTGTCCAAAGTGGCCGTTCAGTACCTATCAATTACAATATTGATTTTAATGACTCCTCAGAGTGTATGGAGGACTTGATATAAATTTTAGTTACAGAGCTCCCTGACCGATTAAAATACTTAAGCCACCAGAGGCCTCTGGAGGAAAAAAAAAAGCAACCTAAAATCTTCCATTCAATTTAAAAGTCCATATCCCCAACCAGTACACAGTCTTCTTGGGGGTGGGGGTGCCCTGCCTGGTCTTAGGATTGTGGATCTGACTGAGCTGGTTAAAGAATATTCATTTAGCACCAGGGGATCTTGTGGGCTCACAGAGTGACAGGAGTTCCTGTCTCCGTGGAGGAGAGAAAGCAGGTTCTGATGGGGAGATCTGAAATAAGGCAGCTCTAAAGGGATTATGAGAACACCGCCTCCTCTGTTCCAGGGAGGTCGGGAAACCGCTCTTTATTTCTGGAGGTAAGAACCAATCATGGGTAGGTGGAAAGTGAGACAAAAACACAATCTAAACAATATTTGACTCATAGTGTTTAGAAACAATATTAGGGATAGCTAACATTTATTATAATGGCTTTCAAGCTTTTTGACTGTGCTTCTGGTGAAAAAGGCATTTCTCTATGAGCATAAATATGAGTATATACAAAGCTAACCTATGTTTCATGAAACCACACTCTGACGTTTTCTATTCTGTGTTTCTAAATGCTGGTTATGACCCAATCAATTGATTTCATGGCTCACTAGTACATCGTGGCCTGCTGCCTCAAATACCGATTTATTGTGTGCATATGATGAGCAAAGCAGTGAAGACCAAGATGATGGCACTGTGGTTAAAATGGCTCTAGAGTCAGACTCCCTAATATCTGAGCCCTGGCTCCTCTGCCTACAGGCAAGTTTCTTCACTGTGCCTCAGTTTCCTTGTCTGGAAGGTGTCGTTAATATCTCAGGAAGCTGCTGCAATGATTACATTAGATAATATGAATACATATTTATATATTATATAAATATTAAATTATATAATATATATAAAACTCCTAGATCAGTACCCAGCACATAGTAAGCATTCCATAGATGTGGACTCCTTTGTCAGTTACCTGTGGCCACAATAGTGCAATGATAAATCATCCCCAAACTCTAAGGCAAATTTATTTGGTTCATAATCTAATGGGGTTTGGGATCTGTGAGATTTAGCTGGCTATTGGCTGATTGGCTCTACTCCATGTGTCTCGCCTTCCAATAGAAGAGCTCATCCTCCAACAGAAGGCATGTCTTGTCATGGTGATGGAAGAGAGAGAAAGCCATAGCAAGTTCAGTCCCGCAAGCATCATGTCTGGTAACATCCACTGGTTAGAAGAAGTGACAAGTCACAGTGGAAGGTCACTACAGTCACAAAGTTAAGGGCATGGATAGGTAGGAAGGGATGACAAGTTAGGGTCCTTTTTTTTGCCATTAACCAGGTGTATGATGATGATCGTGGAGTCTCTCTCTCTCTCTCTCTCCCTCTCAGGTTGGTGCTTTGTATAAATCTGGTTAATCTGTAGTTAATCTGTATAAATCCTGACAATAATCCATTACTACAATAAAGATTCTTGATTGCAAGTGACAGAGTGCCCATAGGAACAATTTCAAGCAAATGGTGATTTAACTGGGAAGCAAACCATTTAAGGTTACTTGTCTGTTGGATATACGGACTCAAATGTGATCTTTGATGCTCTCTTTCCACCTCTCAAATGTTCCATCTCAACTTCAACCTTGAAGTTCCTTATAGCAATTCCAGGTTTAAATCCTTCTCATAGCTTGCAACTTAGGTGACCAACCACCATGATGTGTCTAGGATTGAGAGGTTTCCTGGGTTGTGGGAACTTCAGTGCTAAGACTGAGCAAGCTCTGAGCAAATACGGAAGAATTAGTCATCCTACTTGCAATTCCAGAGGTAATAAAGGCATCTTCACAATGGATGAGTCAGAAAAGTCCCCTGGTGGTCTTTCATTAGCTGGGCCTGGATCATATCTATATTCCTGAACTAATGATCATGACCAAGAAGATGGATCTTCTACACAAGATTAGGTCATTTTCCAACCTATTTTGGGATTAACTCTGAATCGTATAAAAAATGGGTGGAAGAGAAAGATACCCAAAGGGAAGGGTCCAGGATACACAATGAAAGTCAAATAAATACTGTTGTCCCCATTTTATAGACAAGGAAATAGAGTCTCTGAAAGATTGAGTGACTTTCCATGCTCACATTATCAAAAAGAAAAACTGAGCCAAGGTTTGAACCACGGCCTCTCTTCTGGCTTTAAAGCCTATATTCTTTCCAGTGCCCAGGGCGGCTTGCCTAAAGCAGTCACAATACAAATTTTCTCAAAGCCCAATATAGCACTTAAAAAACAAAACTATACTATAGTTTATATGAACAACTCAAAATTGGACAACTTAAAAATTATTTTCACTGAAACATGAACAACTGGTTGCACATTAAAAGGATTTTAGGTGAGGCACCTGGGTGGCTCAGATGGTTAAGCATCTGCCTTCAGCTCGGTTCATGATCCCAAGGTCCTGGGATCAACCCCTGCGTTGGACTCCCCATGTTGAAGAGGGAGACTGTTTCTCCCTCTCTCTGCCATTCCCCCAGCTAGTGCTCTCTGGCTCTCTCTATCTCTCTGTCAAATGAATAAAACAAATAAGACCTTTATAAAAATGGTTTTTAGGTGGTTTTCCCATTTGTGCAGAGGTACCAGAAAAATCCCTCCACCCCCCATAACCACTGAGGGAGATGGAGAAGGATTGCCATTAGACACATTTGTGTCAAGCTCATGTTCCATTGGCTCCTGACAGTTAAGAAATCACTTCCTGCCCGCCCCCCCCCCAAGAGCCATTGACCCCATTCAGCCACAGTCTATCCCTTTTGAGTACGGAGGTACTTTGGATCATCCCTATTTGGGGATCCCAGAGAAGGAGGACCGAGAGTCCTGTTGCTTAGACTAAGAGAAAATAGGACTCTCCTTGTCCATTCTTCATGGACCTCTCTGGTCCTTGCCCAAAATAATCCTCCAGCCCTTCTGAGAGATGAGCATCAGCCAGAGCTGGCAGTTCATGGGTTGGGCGGCGCAATCTGGACGTTCTGGAGAAACACCACATGTTTCATCCCAACCATGCTGAGTTTGCCAGAGTAAAACTGGCCAGCACTCCGTGTACGAACTAGAATAAAAGAACAAATGGTCTTCATGTCCTCTGTGGGTTCTAAAAACCACGCTGGCTTGTCCCAGCCATGAATCGTGAACAGTAGCCAGTGTCCAGAACAGTGGCCAGAAGACAAATGAGCGTGCTAAGCTGGATGGGAGAAATGACAGGTCATTGTTCTTTCCAGTCTCGATGGTGCACAGAGCAAGTCACCCCACCAGCAGCAGAGGTGAAGATAAATAGCTCCGGCCTGAGTGTTTGCCTACCGAAAAGAACCGAGAGTGGTAAGAGAGAGGCAGAGTAATTGTCATGGAGACAATGTTTTGAAAAATAATACGGGAAAACCTTTAAACACCCCACTTCATTGTTTTATCCAGTAGTTGCATTAAAAAAAAAAACAAAACCAACAACCAGCATTTAGTTATCAAAGGCATTGAAAACTATAAAAATGTTTGTTGAGTGAGCAAAAGTACCCCTTAACGTGAAAGTTCTAATCCAAGAGGAAGGAGAAAAATATTTTTTGGGCACCAGCTCGGTGCCCATCACCTTACGCTTCTATTTATTTATTTAGCTTCACCTACTGTGAGGTAAGCCTCACATCTCAGAGGTACACAGGAGAAATTATACACATACAGGGTAAAACTCCTAGCACACAGCTAGTAAACAGGGAACTAGAATTTGCCTCCATGGTTGTTTGACTGAAATCCCATGAAAACACAATTCAAGAGTCAGGTGATTTGTTCTTGTAATGGATCGTCATCTTTCCAACTGCTTCTTTATCTTCCTGTCCCTGGGGTTGCTAAACAGTAGTCTGCAGATAAACACAGCTGGCTCAGTTGAAGAACATTCTGGAAGCATTTTATTGTGTGTGTTCACTATTCTCCGTGGCTTTCTTCAAGACCCCCGCAAAGGTGAGATCGCACATGCCACGTAACAACCATGACTGGGCAGGTAAAAACTTCATCGTGACCTGTGTCCCCGGCAGGGACTTTGGAGAACAAGTGTTCCCTTTCAACATTATTAGCTGGGCCAGTCAGGATTGCTACTGTCGAACACGGACGACTACTTTTTTCTTTGCCAAATCAGGGACTGAGGATCCAAAATATTAATGACAGTGCAGAAATTGCCTGCCGCACACTGCACGAGCCTGTGAAGACCACCACAGTTATTCCTTCTGTTTGTAACAAGCAGCCACGAGACGTGTCAAAACAGAAGAATAAACGCCATCCGTGCTTAGGACCTGATATTAACCCGTCCAGCTACATGTCTGCTATAGGATACAATGGGTCTCATTTCAGGCAAGTAAGAGCTGTAAGTCCTATTCTCATTAGAGAAGACAGCAGTGGATAATTTGTACCTATAAAGGAAATTGAATGTGTGCATATAATTTCCTTCAGAGCCTCTGCCAAAAGTATGTAGAGTCTAAGAATAAAAAGCTATAGTGGATATTAAAAGGTTGCTGTTGGATGAGATAATTCCATAATATTAATTCTATTGGGTCAGCTTCATTGTTTTGCAGTAATAACCTAAAATGCCCTTCAAAACTTACCTGAGGCCAGGGCTAGTCCTTTTATGGAAAACAAATTAGACTTCTTGAGTTTAGACTGTATGGTGTCTGGGGACCTGAAGCAAATGTGAGACCTCTCGTTTTCCCTAGGACAGGACATGACTAAGGTAGGCTTTTAATCAGTGTTTATAGAATGAATGAAGGAATGAGATATTTGTGACTGTTTGGTTTGAGTTTATAAATTTAGTTCAGTAGGTAGCTCTTATTTCTTCTTAATTTTTTTTAAAGATTATATTTATTTATTTGACAAAGAGAGATCACAAGTAGGCAGAGAGGCATGCAGAGAGAGAGAGGAGGAATCAGGCTCTCTGCCAAGCAGACAGCCTGATGCGGGACTCGATCCCAGGACCCTGAGATCATGACCTGAGCTGAAGGCAGAGGTTTAACCCACTGATCCACCCAGCTGCCCTTCCTGTTAAATTATGAAATCCTATTTTGTGTGGTAGCCTCTAGGTAACTCACACAAGTCTGATGCCTCTTCCAGTGATGTTTCTTATGTAAAGATGTCTGGTGTTTTAGCTGGATCCTGAAGGCAAAGCCAAGCTGAGTAGGAACAGCACATATCCACCATTCTTCTCTCCTGTATCCTGGGCAGACATTTCTGTCAACACCAGTTTCTCCCTGGCCTCAAGACCCTTCACAGTCTGGCCATCCTGGCAGTCCCCCCTCCCCCACCGTTGGCTGGATCTGGCAAAATAGATGAAACTACTGACCCTCCTTAAGCTGGAATTTCCTTTTGGATAGAAAAATGATAGATTATCTAAGTACACATAATAAAACCAATGGGTGAATTTAGATTTCCTACCCAAGATGAGATTCTACTGGCAACACAGTCCTCTTAAAGACAAAATTAGTTCTGCTGTTTCATTTTAGGAATGGAACAAGGTTAGAACTGCAGGGTCTGCTTGATACATCCAGTCTCTTGCAGCCAGTTTCCAAGTGGTACTGGGTACTTAAGGAGAAGTTGTCCCTGCTCATTGTGAGTGGGGCATATTGTGAGATACAATAAATACATTGTAATGATTAGATCCTAGTATTTCTAAATGTGCAGTCTACTACAAAGCAACCAGGAGACAACAAATAATACCAGAATCATTTTAGAACTTTAGAACTGAAGGGGCCTTAGCAAATGACCTTGTTCAGCAGTTTGCAAATGCTCTTGGCTTTGGGACTCCTTTTCAGGCATGAACGATCTATTCCAGGCCAGTGAGAGCCTTCTAGGGACATTGGGAACAAATCAATTGGGAGAGATAAGCTATCTTCCTGTGGGACTGCAAACTCAGGGGATCGTGTAAGCTGGACTTGCTGTGAGACAACTCTTTAGGCTTCAGAGAAAATGTCATCTGTAGAATGGATTCAACCTACTGAGAAAACCCAACTGAGTGCTGTAGACAGAGCATCAAAGACCTCCAGTGGTCTTCTGGATCCATCCAGCCACTCAGACATGTTAGATAACCCTAACTGGTTCACTTCTGAGGTACATGACTGAGTAAATACATTTTTGTTTGATCTAGTTTGTGTGAAGATTCCATTGTAATCCAGGATCTTAATTTACATAAATATCCACATTATAGGGTTCTTGTCAGGATTTGATCTAATTCATGCAAACTACTTAGCACGGAATGTCAGGCTCCATGATCCTTATAGCTCAGCTGATTGCAAAAATGAGCTCGATGTACCATCCCACCCTGTGGGGTGGTAGCTTTGTTCTCCTCCGCCTTCCTCCACTCTGACTCTGGGCTCTCCTGTGTGATTAGTTTTTCTATTGGGATTTTAGTAGACACGACGCAAGAAAATGTTTGCCATGGTCTCAGGCTACTGAGCTTGCAATCTCTCTGCTATCACCATGGGAAGGCAAGAGGTAGTTTCTTAAAGGTGAGATTCAATGTAGAATCTGGAACCTAATCTATGAACTATTTATATTCTGTTTCATTAAAAGTATGGGTCTCACTTGAACTTTGAACAGATCCTTTAGCCATGGGTGATTTCATAACAAATCATGGATCAAGCATTTGAAAAATTCTGGTTTGCTGAGTTATGCAGACCTTCCAAATATTGCACATCTCATTAAAATATAAAAAATCACATACATAAATATTGCCACCAGTCTCATTAGAAAAACGCATGATGTCAAGCTCACAGTGGTGCTTATACAGTTTTCCAATATTCCCATTTGCACTTGCAACTTCAAATTTTACAGTTGGCAACACATATTGTCAGTTGTTTTCCTCGAAGTGACAATCTCACTTTGTTCATTTTAAAGAAACGGTCTGCCAATATCCAAGTCTGAATAACTAGTTTGTCTGTCAGTAGCTTTTCAAACCGAGATTCTGCTCTGTGAAAGAAAGCAGTTAGCTGAGCTCTTGACTCAAACAGTTGCCCACAAGCAATTTTCCTCAAGACAATCATAGTCTTCAAAATTCAGCAAAAATGTTTCCTGTGAATTTTCATTCCGTCACATGGAATACTGAGGGCTGGTCTTTGGTAAAATTAAAAATTTGATTCCTCAAGAGCACTCTTAATGAAACTGGCATTTATTTTTATTTTTAGATTATTTTTGTTCCTCGAAGTGCCTATCAGTGGAAAAATATAATGACGGCGAGAAGTTTGGTACCATTGGTTGGATCCCTGCTACAGCCAAGCGGTCTGGCCCATCATTGCTTTCAAACCAGACACAAAAGGGTCAAAACCATTGTTCCAGGACTCAGTCATGAAGTTCCAAGCATTATTCAAAATTTGAATATTTCAGCCCTTTTATGTATCTGTTTGCTGAGCATTCACAGAAAAAGATACTATACGACGATGAGTCGAAGCTGCTGGAGGGCTACAAGCAAACTGGCAAGCCCAGGCCATCTTCAGATTCACCCATTTGCAAAATGTAAGCACAATTTTGTAAATGAGATATTAATGCAATATTTATGTTTGCAACTAAATTTTTAAGTCATTGGCTTACTGTATCCCTGGAAAATGACACTGTGGCTGTTGTTTTTACGGACTTTTCATGCAGCGGGCATTGGGCACTGTCAACTGGACAGGGTTTATTTATTAGTTGTTGTATAGGCTTCTCAAAGCAAGGAAATGCTTACCCTGGGAGATGCTTCAGGAGCTGCTTTGTTTCTAGGTTGACAATCTGTATTGAACAACTTTTGACTTGTAAAGAGTTTTTCACATCTATGGTTAAAATACTTGATTCCTTTTTCTTTAAACTTTTAATGATTGGTCTCCAGGCAATGTCTCAGTTGGCACCCAAATTTTGCACATAATAATATCTGAAAATCTTCTGTTGTACAAGGCACAGTGAGGTCATTGATAACATCTATAAAGATAGCTCACATTATATTTTTGTTATTTACACCTTTGCCTGTTTTGTGTTTTGCAATATATTCTTCCCTTCCATGA
This sequence comes from Mellivora capensis, assembly GCA_004024625.1. Lineage (NCBI taxonomy): Eukaryota > Metazoa > Chordata > Mammalia > Carnivora > Mustelidae > Mellivora > Mellivora capensis. Next base: position 29,100 of record PISX010014528.1, read on the forward strand.
GATGGAATTCTCAGAGGCATCAGTTTCATTTTTTCCAACATCTTTAGACATACCTGGTGTGGTTGTGGGTTCAGAAAGCAAGCCTTTTCATCTCCCTTTTGTAAGCCAATGATCCATCTCTCAATAAAGAAAATAAATGTTTTTCATTTTAGAATAAAATATAAATTCTGAAACAATTTTGATAGAAATTTGAGTCTTTGAAAAAATTACAGTATTACTGCAAAATAAGACAAGTATAATCTAGGGACTTCTAGGTTTCCCAGGAGCCTTTCAGAAAACTCCCTTTTAATTGTGTCTGTGTATATATGAGGAAAATTCAGGGACTTCAAAATTTGCTGGATGTCAATGAGGATATGATAGTGAGAGCATCACAGGAGTACTGAAAACAATCTGAGTTCATCCCTGAAAAGATATATACTTATGCCTTTCAACCTACTACCTTTGAAGAGTGTAGACAGCACAAAAATATCCAGCCTATATTCTGTTACCTGTTAGAGGGATGATGCCATCCCTCATCCTGTAGTTTGGAGAACTATTTGTGAGGGAATGACCGTAAAAGAAAATGTGTTTTAAAATTACTATAAAAGTAGTTTTGACCCCATAGACTATACTTTGAGGATTACTCACATTTTAGAGACAGAAAAAGACACAGGAAAAAAATGTGCTTATCCAAATTGGTTCCACAGGTAGAATTAGCATGTCAGTCCCCTGTCAGTCCAGAGTACCTTCTTTGTCTCTGTTTCTGTCTGACTCTCTCTCGTCATCCTTCTTGTCCTACCATTCTGCTTAACTATAAGTCCCATCAAGATAGAAATCCTCATATTCATCTGTGTGTATCCCAGCACTTAGTAACTAGAGCAAATTGATAGTAACTGATTTGTTATGTTGGATTCAAGATTGGGTGATAGGGATTGCTTTTGTACACTCACATGAAAATCAAGCTTTGGTTAAAATGACCATATATTTAGAGATAACCTAAGAGTTCCCCTGGTTCAATCTTTGGCCACAACATACAGTCTTTCTGTCTTTGTTTTTAGTAAAAATGGTTTCAATTACCAATGAGGGAATCTAGCTGAAACTAACTTAAACCACAAGTTAGTTTGCCAACTTAGTCCAGTGATGGGTCTTGCTTGCTTCAGGAACAGGTGGATCCAGGAAATCAAACAATGTTGCCAGACACCACCCTGGTCAGGTTTCATTTCTCTTCTTGTGGCATTTTGACTTCATTTCTAGAAAGATTCCTTCTACAAGTAAGGGAAGAAAACTTGCAGCAGCTTAAATCTTTATCCATACCATTCATAATTCAAAAGAGAGAGACATGCTTTCTCTCAGTTTTCATTTGTCAAGTCACATGGAAGGACTTTTATTAGAGCTTTCCGAGTCTCACGTGCCTACCTCTGGATGAATTACTGTGGTTCAGAGGATGTGGTTCTCTGATTGGCCCAAACTTGAATATATGCTCACCTCTGAAGACAGAGATTAAATAGACCACCCTGCTGATGAACCCTTCTAACTTTTCATGGAGTGAAAATTGTTGCTAAAGAAAAAACTGCTGAATTTAATTCACAATTTTTTTTTAACAAATCTACATTATTAGAGAATACAAAAAAAAGGAAGAACACAAAACAACCTGAAAGGTTACCGTACACAGAGATTGCAAGAGAAAAATCTGTATTTTTCCAGTTTTTCTATGAATTGGAAATGAAAAAAGATGACTTCTTTTAAATTTTATATATATTCAACCATTTCTTCCCATTCTAAAGTATTCTTCCAGAACCTAAGTGCAGTGATTCATTCAGAGAGCAGTCTTGGGAGATGTTCTAATGCTTACAAACTCCCTCTTCCATAAAAGTGATTTCAGTCTTCTTACAGGTGAAGGGACTAGTTTCTCTGCAGTGTACCTTGGTGTTTACAGGACAGAATTTGAGCATCTCATGAAAAGCCTTCACTTCCCTATTCACAAAAAATACATTTACATTCAAATACTGAATTTAGGGGCACCCGGGTGGCTCAGTCATGATCTCAGGGTCCTGGGATGGAGCCCCACATCAGGCTCTCTGCTCAGCAGGGACCCTGCTTCTCCCTCTCTCTCTCTGCCTGCCTCTTTGCCTACTTGTGATCTCTGCCTGTCAAATAAATAAATAAAATCTTTAAAAAAATACTGAATTTAGGGAAAGAATACAGTCACATCAGCACCCACCTGGACTTGGAGAGGTTTGAAAGACAGCCCAGTTGGAGGCCTTTCTCAGTCCCGCCGTGTGGCTGTGGGGCCAGAACTGCACGTGTCCATGAATGCTGGGAGCGGTGAGCATGGTGCCAATCTGACTTACAATCTCTGATTCTTGTTACTTGTTAAATAATGGAACAGTTACCATCTGTAGCAGACGTCCTTGAAGTGACGCGGAGCCAATAGCGCCTAGGAGAAACACTGCATGAAAATTTCTTTCTTTCCTTGCACAAATATAGCCGAATGCTAAGAACATCAGTGAAAGTTTTCCTAGTTCAGCCAGGGAAATGGGTGCGTTGCATGTGTTGCATTGTTAGGCAGGATTCACTTAGGGGTATGCTGGTAAATGTTTATCAATGAATTTAACAGCTTTCCGCCATCTTTCCCTGCCGCCATACTGTCCTGAGCAAAAATGTCCCGGCAGATACTCTCAAGAGCATCAACAATGCAGAAAAGAGACGCAAACGCCAGGTCTTATGAGGCCACGCTCAGAAGTCATCATCCGGTTTCTCACTGTGATGATGACACACAGTTACCTTGGCAGATTTGAAACCACGGAGGAGCACGGAGCCAGGAAAACTGTTGTGAACCTCACGGACAGGTAAAACAAGGGTGGAGTGATCAGCCCCAGATTAGATGTACAACTGGAAGATCCAGAAAAAATGGCAGAACAATCTGCTCCCATCCCTCCAGTTTGGTTTCATTGTGTTGACACCCTCTGCTGCCATCATGGACCATGAAGAAGCAAGACGAAAACGCTCAGGAGGGGAAACCCTGGGATTCTATGTGCAGATAAAATGCCTCAGTGGACGCGGGTGCTGTGGTTAGTCATTTTGAACTTTACAGCAGAGTAGCAAGAGCATCTGCAGCAGTGTTCAGCCTTTGTGTTAACTGGGGGATGTTGCTTCCCTGAAGTGAACAAGGAAGACTTGACTTGGGATGACCCACACCGTCACGCTCATGGCTCACCAGCAGATGCTTGAATCAGGGTTGGGGTCCAGGGTTGGGGTTGACGCTTTCCCTTCTGAAGTCTTAACTTACGTTAAGTCTGGAAGGAGAGGTGCCTTTCTATGGTGTTAGCTTGACAATACACATTTCATGCACTGCTGTGAACTGCCCTAAAAAAACGACCTGGCTGTAGTTAGCGGCATAGTGCCATTAGGACGCAGGCAGGAGGCAGACGACTAGGGTCCATGGCTTACTCAGATTCACCTCAAAGTAAATTGGGGGGGGGGTTAGGGTTACTGTCACCCTGTCACACCTGAATTCCTGGAATTGAGAAGAATTAGTTTGCTGGGCCACCTCACCTGGGGAATGCTTGTAAAGAGTTCAACCACCAAAGAGGGTAGCATGGCTTCTGTGAAGGACACCAGGGCTCGACTCCCCCTTTCTAAGCAGTGCTGGCCAGTAATGTAATAAGAGCCACACATGTTACGTAACTTTCTAGAAACTATATAAAAGAAGAGAAACAGTAAAAAAAAAAAAAAAACCCAAAAAAAAAAAAAAAAAAAAAAAAAAAAAAAAAAAAAAAAAAAAACCCAAAAAACAAAAAACCAAGATACAAAAAAACAATGAAATATAAAACAGCCATTATTTGTGTTTACCAGGGTCTCTGGTATAAATACTCCCACAATGGTTAGTTTTAAACTGCCAACCTGACATCTCTGAATATGGAGTTAAGGAGAGATTTACCCAGTTGGCTTTCATGGACAGGCCTGAGCTGGTGGCTGCGCGATGCTGTTGGGTCCTTTCCTCAACCACAGATTTCATGAGCCACTCTGTGGTGCCAGATGTGCTGGTAGGCTCTGGGAGTCCCACAGTGAGCAAAACACAGATGTTCCTACTCTCTTGGATTTGTAATCTAGTGAGGAAGAGAGATGTGAGTCGAATATTCACAGGAATAAAAGATAACAGGAGGTTGTTACCTTGTCTGGGGATTGGGGAAGATGTCCCTGAGGGTTATTTGTCTATGCTCCAGTGTGGGATACCGGATTCCAGCCAGAGGGAAGAGTAGCTTCTCATATCTGGGGTTCACCCCTTCTCTCTTGGTAACAGATTCCTTGTATTAAATCCCCTGAATCTGAACTACTTAGTGTGGGTTCTCTTTTCCTGACTGGACTCCAAATGATGGACTAAGGAAACATATCTGAAATGAAATCTGTGGATGTTTTACATGGGCTTTCTCCCCATGCAGACAAAACCTTGAGACAAGGATTTGAAGGAAATTCGGAGAACGGAGAAATAAGAAAATGGACAGAAGGAAGAGATCCAAGGGTGTGTTATCAAGCAAACTGTCACGGTAAGCCTCTGGAGTTGAATTCTCCCTGGGACTCTGAAAGACTGTGTTGAAAAGTCCCCTCAGACTTACTGAAGGGGAGAGACTCTTTGGGTATGTATCAAACAACTCCCTGTAGCCATTTGTTGAAGGCTGTTTCTGAGGGGTGTAATTCCTAGCATTTTGGGTCCTGCAGGGAAAATGCAAAATATACACTCTTGTGGCAAAGGAAGAGCACAGGCAGGGAGACTCAGGGATGGCATCTGGAAGTCTGGACAACTGGTCTGGAAATGGTCCTTGCCAAAGGGATGTGTGAAGGGCACTGACAATGTCTGCGACCCGTAAGTAAAAATTAAGTTGGTGTGTGTATAGAACCATGCATGGTAAGTGAACAGCTTTGTGGAAGATGTATTCAAGTGTGTTGAGAGTTGGCTCAAGCACTACAAGTATGCGTAAGCAACACATAATTACATACGGGGCTTCAGCAGCTACGTATGTTTGGACACCACTGTAATAATTGGTGTCCTAAAGCAACGTGAGTTAATATTGCTACTTGTAGGTAGCTCTTGAAATGTCCCATCTTTGACCTTTGAAAGAGTGCAGTTGGTAAATAGATGTTGAATTAATATCATCCGTCAACCTCCTCGCTGACATTTCCTTCTTTCCTGCTAAAGCCCTTTATTTTGTCACCAGAGGACCTTCACTTTCTCTGCCTATATATTTTCACAGACTCTTCTACTTTTCTAGGATGCTTCTGCCTTCCTGTTCTTCCCTCCCCACATACACACACAGAGTCTCCGGCCTACCCCACTCATTCTTCCATACCACGGTCCAGCATCAGCTTCCCTGTAAAGCTGTCTCTGACCCTCAGGATCAGATAAGCTTAGGGTTGCTACTGTACATTCTCCATGGCACTGAGGTGGTCAAGAACTTGAGGGGCGCCTGGGTGGCTCAGTGGGTTAAGCCTCTGCCTTCAGCTCAGGTCATGATCTCAGGGTCCTGGGATCAAGCCCCGCATCAGGCTCCTTGCTTGGCAGGGAGCCTGCTTCCCTCTCCTCCTCTGCCTGCCTCTCTGCCTACTTGTGATCTCTCTCTCTCTCTCTCTGTCAAATAAATAAAGAAAATCTTAAAAAAAAAAAAAAAGAACAAGAACTTGAAAAACAAAGTGCCCTCCCTTTTTATTGAGGCAAAATTGATAGCTCACAAAATTAACCATCTTAAAACGTACAATTCACTGGAACATTCCCAGTGTTGTGCAACCATGGCCTCTATCTAGTTCCAAAACATTTTCAACACACTAGAGGGAAAACATGTACCCATTAAGCAATTCCCCATTCCCTTCTCCCTCCTCCAGCTCCTAGAAACCACTAACTGCTTTCCAGGTTTCTCCATGTTGTAGCATATTAGTACTTCATTTTTATGACTGAAGAATATTTCCTTGTATGGGTATACTATATTTTGTATATGTGTGTATCAGTTGATAGACATTTGGGTTATATCTACCTTTTGGCTATGGTGACGAGGGCTGCTATGAACACTCATCTACAAGTATTTGTTTGAAAACCTCTTTTCAGTCCTTTTCAGTATCCACCTAGAAGGGCAATTTCTGTGTCACACGGTAATTTTTTTTTTCTTTTTAAAGCCCCAGTGTACAGCCCAGTGTTGGGCTTGAACTCACGACCCTGAGATCAAGACCTGAGCTAGATCAAGAATTGGATGCTTAACCAACTGAGCCACCCAGGCACCCCCTAGGTGCTGACATTTTTAAAGAAGTGACCTACAAGGGGCACCTGGGTGGCTCAGTGGGTTAAAGCCTCTGCTTTCGGCTCAGGTCATGATCTCAGGGTCTTGGGATCGAGCCCCACATCGGGCTCTCTGCTCCTCAGAGAGACTGCTTCCTCCTCTCTCTCCCTGCCTGCCTCTCTTGCCTACTTGTAATCTCTGTCTGTCAAATAAGTAAAATCTTTAAAAAAAAAAAAAAAAAAAAGAAGTGACCTACAATGGGCTGGACTATAAATAAAACTGCCAGCAAGAAGGAAACATTAGGGGTTGCTATCATAAAATCCTACAATGAAAACCTGAAAAGAAAAAGGCAGGTAAAAGACCTTATGCTGGGATGCCTGGGTGGCTCATTTGGTTAAGCATCTGCCTCCGGCTCAGGTCATGATCCCAGGGCCCTGGAATCGAGCCTGTTGCTCCCCCTGCTTGTGCTCTCTCTCTCTTTCTGACAAATAAATAAATAAAAATCTAAAAAAACCAAAAACTTATTGAAAAAAAGCTCTGATGCTCCTCTTCATGCTTGTTGATGAAGAGATATTAAGAGACACCATATCAACTCCGATCTCTCTCATGTTTTTATAGCTCAGGCTGATATTCAGGTACTTGGGACGTGTCAGAACCCTATTCTGTCACACACCGAATCAGCCAACATGCTCAAAAGAGGGCCGTTTACTGAAGTGTGCCTTTTAAGTGTTCACATCTTTGCACCAAAATGGATGCTACCGGGTACAAAAACAACTCAGCAAGGAGTTTTTTATGTGAGAGCAATACCGATGGGAAAATACCACTCCCTTTGATCCGGGCACCCAGGTCTTCCTTGGAGCCACAGCTTATTTATGGAAGATGAAGGCTAGCATTTTCATCTTTAACATTTGATTGTCAGACTCTCAGCCTGGCATACAAAAATATCTGAGCTCACATTCCCCACCCTGCCCTCCAACGGGCTATTTGTTCTTCAGTGTCATTTTCATTTCCCTTGGAAGATGTTCTCTTTGGCCATCTCAGCACTGTTAGACTGCAGCACGCCTCAAAGCATAAAATGGTGTTTATTGAGATTGACAGTCTGTGGGAAGCAGGCTTTCATGTTTGTTTGACTGAGTCGAGTATCTCCGCTGTGACAGTTACCCCAACGCAATTATTTGGTCAGAGAGAGGCTTCCTACTGTTCACCTGTGTGGTGAAGACCATGAAAGAACTCAGAGCGAAAGATACTGACATTTCAACCGGTACTCTAAGCTGGACTTTGACTGTTGTGGCCATTTGCCTGTTTTCTTCCAGCAATCCTCTCTCCTTTGTACCTCCCAAAGTATCCAGTTTTCCTCTGGAGAACCAACACTCCATACTTGTCACCATGAGGTTTAGGTATGACGGAGCTCATCCTTCTGGGGATGGGCTCCCAGAGCGTTCCAATAAGTGTATTGCTTTCCTCTGACTACAGTGATTGAATTGAGAAGGGGCAGGTAAATAAAGCATAGTGATTCTACCCCAGGTATCTGGAGAGGTTGACTCCTTATTCCCTGGAATCCACCAGAGGACTTTCTCTTGGCTGGAGAGTAAAGTATGAGGATATATGACCTGGAACTTCAGCAATTATTGTTGAACGATGAGGTGAGCCATTCTGGCCATAAAGCCAACACACAGAGGAGGGCCAAAACACAGAGGTAGATCCCTCATGACTCCACAGACTCCGGATTACACAGCAGCTGGAGCTGAAGCTCCTCCTGATGTTTTAAGATAAGTGAGCCATTGAATGGGTCCATTTTTCTTCAGCTAAGTTGGGTTGAGTTTCCTGTTGTTACCAATCCAAGATGACTAGCTAATGTACTATTTATAATTTATCATATTTTTCTCACCATAAACTTATGCAGTAAGTATTATTGTACTTGTTTTAGTGCTGAAGACACCAACTCTCATAGAAAGAATCTCAATGACAGTGTAGCTGGGAGATAAACTTAAGTTGTTTAAAACACGTATTGTCAACATCTGTGCCAACATTTCTTAAAATATGGCCTAGGAACCCCTGAGCAGGTTCCCCAAGAATCTTGCTAGGTATTTGAAAAGTCAGAACAGTTTTCTTATATTACTGAAATATTGTTTATCTTTTCTACTCTCATTCTCTCGTGAGAGTACAGTGGAATTTTCCAGAGGCATCTTGACTTGTGATGACATCATTTCTCTGATGGCTGATGGAATATGTGCTCCTGTGTTCTAGTGTTTTCTGGAATTTTCTAAGGCAAGCTCTTGGGGGTTCTCACTATCTGAGTAAAAAGGGGTCTTGAGACTAAAAAGTTAGAGAACCCGTGCTCTAAGCTATACCATATGGTTCAAAGTGCTCAGCATTCTTAGAGATACTTTTTACCTAACACAGATAATTTTTACAAATATTTTACATAAATCACATGTCACCTCCTTACCATCTCATGAAAAGTGGAACGAGTCTTCCATTAGATTTTATTGATAATTTATCATTTTCTTTGGTGTAGAATTATTTTTTCTATGACATCCCAGAATTTTTGAGTTTTGGAGAATAGAGGGCCCTTTCTGAACTTCTTCTCAAACTCTAATTTTAAACTACTGTCATGGGGAAGATGAACCATGAGAGACTGTGGACTCTGAAAAACTATCTGAGTGTTTTGGAGGGGTGCGGGGGTGAGAGGTTGGGTGAGCCTGATGGTTGGTATTATGGAGGGCATGTATTGCATGGAGCACTGGGTATGGTGCATAAGCAATGAATTCTGGAACACTGAAAAGAAATTTTAAAAATAAATAAAAAATTTTTTAAAAACTACTGTCATGTAATAAAAATTTCAGTGCTTCAAAATGGGAGTACATCCAAGTATGTACATTAAGCCTGGGGATAGGCATTTTCTGGCAGAGACTTTTGAAACAATAATAAAATCAATGAAAATTCTGTACTTTTATTGGGACCATGCTCTGACAATCCTAAACAACATCAGTGATAAAAATAATTCTCTGGCCACTTGTCCAAAATAAAAAATAACTAGACATGAACTGGTATCCCAAAGTTTTAACTGGTATTGGAACTGCTAAATTCCATCCCACCGTGATCCCCGACCTGGATATAAAATCACTTCCTTCAGTTCTTTTCTTAGATAACTTAAAATAATGGTAATAATACTCAATATTTGTACAGCATTTCTGTCTCAACATTTAGATAGAAGACATTCTTTGTTCCTCACAGACCCACCCTCTTCCCGGGGCCTCAAGACACCCTTGACAGGATGTCTCACTGTAGCCCAAAATTCAGTGGGAACAGCAGCAGATATTCAGGATTGACATCAATGTCACGTTTACAGATGCAAGTTGTAGAGAATGTTTTAGTATTTTCCCTTTACCCACTCTCCAGTCTCAAGCCACACCCTCCTCTCTCTCCCTCAGTACATTGGGAGCACACTGTCCTTCTCTCAGTTTCTCCAAGCGTTGTGCTCTTTTACCTCAGGCCTTTGCATATGCTGTTCCTCTGGCCTAAGTTGTTCTCCTGACTCTCCTCCTGGCTGGCTTCTTCTCTTCCTTCAGTCTTCAGCTTATCCAGCACTTCTTAGCGGCACCTGGTTGGCTCAGTTGGTTAAGCATCTGACTCTTGAATTCGGCTCAGGTCATGATCTTGGGATCATGAGATGGAGCCCCACGTCATGGGGCTCTGTGCTCAGTGGGGAGTCAGCTTGAGATTCTCTCTCGACCTCATCCTCTGCCCCTCTCCCCACTCATACTTTCTAAACCCATCAACCAGTTAATCAATCTTTAAAAAAAAAAATAGCACTTCCTCAGAGGCCCTCTCTGATCAACAGATACCTTTGTTACTCTGTTTCTTCATCTCCTCTACTTTTACTTCATAGCACCTACCACCGTTTGTACTTGTACTTGCTTTTTGTTTATCTCCCCTTTGGACTGTAAATTCCTGAGGTTGGTCACCACATCCATTTTATTCTTTGGCCTCCCAGATCCACCAGTGTCGCCTCTGGAACACGGTAGCTGCTTAATACTTATTTTGTGAGTGAATAGACAAATGAGTGAATAAATGCTCCACTCCTTAAAGAGTACAAAACTCCATCCAAAACCTTACGAAGAAGAGATACATTATAATTCTCAAAAACAATCTCCAAAGAGAAAAGCAGGGAAACTAGTGATTTGGTCCAATTCTGTCAAAAGACAATTGAATTACAAGAAGTCAGTCTTACATTGGCTCCTTTGGCAAGGCCAGAATAGGAGTTCAGGCTGTTGATTCTGTTTATGAGGAGTTCAAAACCAGGAAAGCCTACTACCCAGCGAGAGAAGTAAAAGTGTAGGTTATATCTTGAGGAGAAGCATGAGGAGCCTTCTATGGGGCTGGAAATGCTCCCTATTTTCATCTGGACAGTGTTTACACATGTGTAGACATATGTAAATATTCATCAAGCCATACAATTAGAATTTAGACATACCACTGCGTATATATCCTACCTCAATTAAAAAAAAAAAAAAACCTTTAGCTAACTTGAGAAGATCTGACCAAAAATGGCAGCTGGACTGAATCGATGCTATAGCTTTCTTTTTTTTTAATAAAGATTTTATTTATTTATTTGACAGAGATCACAAGTAGGCAGAGAGGCAGGCAGAGAGAGAGAAGGAAGCAGGCTCCCCGCTGCGCAGAGAGCCCAATGCAGGGCTTGATCCCAGGACCCTGAGACCATGACCTGAGCCAAAGGCAGAGGCTTTAACCCACTGAGCCACCCAGGTGCCCCTATAGCTTTCAACGGTACCAGGATGCACTTCAGTTTATCAAACTTCAATGTAAAACCATGTCATCAACTACATCTCTGAAAGGAGAGTATCAGTACATGCATGACATAATTTATATACACTTACTTTGGGAAAAACATATACACATACATACACACCTTAAGGGTATATGTACTATGTATGTATGTGCCTGTTATGTGAATATATACACCTGTGCATATACACATATGTTTATAGGTATACATGGATACACACACACACACACACACACATATATATACATAACATGCCTACATACATTTTTAGGAACATAGAGAGTCAAACCAAGATAAAATGGCCAAAAAGAACTCTGCTATGAAATAATGTAGTGTTCACTCTTGAAATCATTTTCTTTGTCAAAGGGCAGGAATCAATGTCATAACTTTGAGCTTGTATTGTTTCCAAAAGAAAGAAACAATACAATTCACTGGCATACTCAATTGCTTCCAAATGAGGCTCACTTTTGACTGACAAGTGGCTCACGAATTCATCTTTTTCATGGAAATTATGTTGCACTTAATTTTTCTCAGGGCCAAAGCTATAAATAGAAAACAGGTCATTGTATCATGACAATAAATTATTATTATTCATGCACATTAAAGATGAGAGAGTGACTTGCCTTCATAAATTACCTTTTCTCCATGATTCATTGAATTCTTCCCGACCCATGAATAATGAGTTCCCCAATTTCCTACAAAGAATTGGAGAAATGAAGACAAATTGAGGGTGGGAGGAGCCTGGAGAAAAATAATTGAATTAAGAATTTACATTTTTACATAGCACGTGTATGGAAAATATTCGCTGGCAGTCTGTAGCAAGTCGATGCTGCATAATTTGAAGAACAGCAGCCTCTGTATTCCCCTGTATTCCCCTTGACAAGTGTAAATGTTGTGATTCTGACAATGGCACGGAATACTTTTTTGAGACTGCTTGTTACATTAAGAAAGCCTCCTCTATGAAGCTCATATGTTAGTAGCATGTAATCTGATCTGCTCTCATGCAATCCCAGCAAAAGCCTGTTTTGCCTGTCACAGGCTCTGTTTGCTCCCAGCTTCCAAATAAGCATTTAAAAATGGTGTTTTCATTAAAATCCTGGACTCTGTCAAATGCAACATTCTCCAATACAAAAAGTCTGTGAATGAGAATAGTCCCTGAGTTTATTATATAACATCATGGGGAGAAGCAAGGAATATTGACCGTTTTTTTTTAAACTATATACCAATAAATTCTTTAAAATGTGAGGTGCTAGAGTCATCCTTTGTCTCCTCTAGAGAATGAGAAATAGGGAAGATAAGCATTTAGAGAAGAGAAATGAGTAACACTATTATAAAATAATTTCACCATTTTATTATGTCAATAAATTCTCACAGTGTCATGATCATTTCTGTATAGAAGGACTGCAGTGTGATAAAAACAAAACAAAACAAAAATGAGGTTTCTTTCACTTTTAAAAAATACTACAGGACCCATTAGAGACAGAATTTTACTTTTTCCCCACAAAAGGAAAACAATAAATGCAGTGAAACTGAGACCCTTGTTTAATTTTTTTTTTTTTTTTACAAAGAGGTTTTTTTCTTTTTCTGCTTTCATCTTTGCATTTTAGATCCTACTAACATGACATTCGTCATCATTTGGGTAAGTACTCAGTTAAAGTTTTCCCCTGTGGCTTCAGATTTAGAAAAGCATCTGATCAGCAGCCTTGGTTTCACACTTGCACAACTTGTCATTAAAATAATATGAAGAGGTGGCACAAGGTGAAAAAGCTGAAAAATAACCCAAATTAGCATAGATGGTCATCTAAGGCACTATCTCGTATAAATTCGTCCTTACCTAATAATGCCTTTTTAATAGTCTGTGAAAGACCTTTATCTGTCAGAACTCTCCAAAATACCAGACCAGCCTTTTTAGTGAACTAAGCTATGTACCACCCCACCCCCCCTTACAGGTGTTCTTTTGCAAATAGACATCTTGATGGTATTCCTTCCATTCATTCTAGTTCCCTCTCTACCCCAGCAAGGTCTCCCTATTTCACATTGACTAAGAGACCAAAGTTCCCCGAGATCGAATGGACAGGAAGCTGAGACGAATGACAAGAGAAGATACAGGAAATGCTCACCTGGTACTAGCTAAGAATTGTAGTTTTTCATTTATTTCATGAAACACTTGGTAGTGGTAACAGGCTAAGATCACATCAGGCCGCCAGCGAGGCACTCGCGGCAGACATTGAGAATGGAGTTCAAAGCTGTATCCATGAATCTCTTTTCCCAGGTTATCTCTTTTTTTTTTTTTTAAGATTTTATTTATTTATTTGTCAGAGAGAGAGAGTGAGAGAGCGAGCACAGGCAGGCAGAGTGGCAGGCAGAGGCAGAGGGAGAAGCAGGCTCCCTGCCGAGCAAGGAACCCGATGTGGGACTCGATCCCAGGACGCTGGGATCATGAACTGAGCCGAAGGCAGCTGCTTAACCGACTGAGCCACCCAGGCATCCCTCCCAGGTTATCTCTTTGTCCTTTTATCAAGGCTGTTTGCACAAAATAAGAGCCTCTATTAAGACACTCCTATGTTGGAGTGCCCGGCTGGCTCAGTTGGTAGAGCAAATGACTCTTGATCTCACAGTTGTGAGTTCAAGCCCCAAGATAGGTGTAGAGATTACTTACAAATAAAATCTTGGAAAAAAAAATACACTCATGTTTATAGCATATCCAACCGGGAGGACAGTATAGATTTAGTGGCAATCCTTACATCCTACTGATGAGCAAACAAGAGATCATTCTTCTAGACAAAAACCAAACAAACCCTAAAAATGTATGAAAAATATATCAGAAAAGGGAAAGGAATCGTTAATCTGAAGATTTAGAAGAACTAGCCTCTGAAAATGACTTACTACAAAAACAGGTTGAAAAAATGAGAAAACCAGTGTCCTTAGTATTACCACAAGAAGGCTGCCACCAGGAAATCATCTTGAAATGAAAATAAAATGGAACACAATGAAAAATGAGATTAATGGGCTAAGGAGGGATAATGAGAAAATCAAAATTGCAACGGCAGAATGAAAAACTTCAGCGAGGATCAAAATGGAGACAGATGGTCACTCCTGAAAATTAAATCACTGTGGTGGAAGATGAATTTAAGATACTCTTCCATTCTCAAAAGCAAAGGACAAAGACAATAAGATAATTCAGTGGATCTGGAATGGAGACTATACTTAATCATTAGCAGGTATTTCGGAGGAAAGAGCCAATTCTTTTGAACAGAAGCAATCCTGAATAGAGACACCTGGGTGGCTCAGTTAGTGGATTGCCTGACTCTTGATTTAGGCTCAGATCAGTATCTCAGGATCCTATGACTGAACCTGGCTTTGGGATCTGCCCTGGGTGTGGCACCTGCTTAACATTTTCACTTTTCCTCTTCCTCTGCCCCTCCCCCTACTCTCTCTCTCTCTTAAAAAAAAAGTTGGGGTGCCTGGGTAGCTCAGTTGGTTAAGTGTCTGCCTTTGGTACTGGTCATGATCCCCAGGGTCCTGGGATTGAGTCCTGAATGGGGATCTCTGCTCAGCGGGGAGATGGCTTGTCCCTCTACCCCTCCCCTTGCTCATGCTTGCACTCTCTCTCTCTCAAATAAAAAAATTTTAAGAAATTTAGAAAAAAAATTTTTTAAAAAAAGTAATCCTGAATAAATTTAATGGAGTAAACCTTCCATAGCTAAAACAAAATAATCAATACCAAACCCCATGTAATCAGCTCTGAAAGGGGTTTCCTCTGTATAAATTAATCAGTGAAAAATTTAGACTGTCCTGGAAGACTTTTTGAATTGTAAAAAAGTTGAGTTGAGATGTGTGTATAAATTTACACATCTTCGGAGGGCCTAGATATGTAGTGGGGCAAGGTGAGGGTTGTGGTGGGGAGAGGCCAAGTACAGGTTTAAAAAAATTGAATTGAACATCAGATGTCTCTTTAACAGGAAATGGGAATGTCCGTAGTGTTTTATGGGCAAAATATTTTAATACAAAATTGGCCTTAAAGAAGTAACATATATCTTTATTAATCATTTCTTCAAATTATCTTTGGGACCCAAGAAATATGTACATGAAATGCTGTTCTACAGAAGTGTTCAACCCTCACCTGAAGGCAGGAGGCGAGGAAAAGGGTGAAGAAGAGAAGGCCTTAGACTTTTTGAAGATGTCAACCAACAAAAGACAAAACCATAAGCTGCAAAATAAAATATGTGTGTTTATTTGGGGATATTAGGGATTGCAATCCAGGAAGCATAGATTCTACTGAAATCGAAAGCGTGCTCTGGAGAGACAAAACGAGGTTAGAGCTTTTAAAGAGGAAAGAGGGAATGTATATAAATTATTTTGAATGAAATGTGACTGATACTGGTCTAGCTAACCCGAGGGTGGTTTGTTGCTAGGGCGAGTGTTAGGTGGAAGGTTCATTTATGTCCATTCCCACCGATAGCAGATGCCTTGGCTGTTAGCCGAGCTCAGAAAGAATTCTGAAAATTTGGGACAGAAGACATGCATGAGCCTGACCTCCTTCATACCCTCCTGGGTCCATTTGAAATAACCTTCTTAGCAACGCTTACTTCATTTTATTGAGTTGTCAAAGAGAAGAACCTTTATTTTCCTAACAATTCTGTGATGACTAATTGAAGGTGTCAACTTGAATAGGATAAGGGGTGCCCAGACAGCTGGGAAAACATTATTTCTGGGTGTGTCTTTAAGGGAGGTTCAGGAAGAAATTAGCATTTGAATAATTGAACAGAGTAAAGATGACTCTCCCAAACATGAGTGGGTATCATCCAACCTGTTGAGGGCCCAAATAGAACAAAAGAGTGGAGAAATGTGGAATTCCCTCCACCAGAGCTAAGACATCCATCTTCTCCTGGACTCCTGGTTCCCACCCTTTGGGACTTGGTCTCATCAGCTTGCAAAGGGACTTCTCAGCCTCCATAATTGCATGAGGTTATTCCTGTAATACATCTCATATAGACCCATGTATCCTATGTGCTCTGTGTCTCTAAAGAACTCTGAATCATACAAGTTCAATAGCCTGTGTGATACAGAAGCAGGAGGAGAAGGGTTCTCTCTTGTGTTAGGCAAATGCCAAAGCACTTTTGGTACCTTTCTACCTGCTACTTTCAGCAAAGACCTGAAACTTTCTATTTTCATACTCTCTCATTTTTGAAAAAAGATTTTGGATAATTTGTAGTTTTTTCCTTAACTATTTCACAGAAGGAACTGTGAAGGCTTCTGACCTTAGACTTTTCTACCTACGAAGATTTTTAGCCACTAATTTGATTTCTTTATATAGGTCTATTCAGATTTTCTGTTTTTTCTCAAGTCGGTTATGATCACTTGTAACTTTCTAAGAATTCACCGATTTCTGCTGTAAGAGTTTTATACAGAGTTTTATGTAATATTCTCAGATAGCCTTTTAATCTTTGTAGAGTTGGTGGTATGGTCCTTTCATTTCTTGATCATTTTTGTCTTCTCTCTTCATCTCTTGGTTAGTGACTAATGGTTTATCAATGTTGTTGATCTTTCTAAAATGCAAGCTTTTGGTTTCATTGAATCTCTCTATTGTTTTTCAGTTTTCTATCTCATTGATTTCTACTTAGCCTTTTTTTCCCCTGTTTCTTAAGATGGAAGCTTCTATTATTGATTGACACCCTTTTTTATCTGCTCTAGTACCAGTATTTGTTGCTATAAATTTCTAAGTTTTGCCTTATCTGTACCCATAATTTTTGGTATTTTATACTTTTATTTTCATTTAGTGAAAAAGATTTTCTACAGGAGTTACTTCGAGCTATACTGTTTAATTTCTAAATATTTGGAGATGACTCAAATTTCTTTCTGTGGTTGAGTTCTAATGCAATGTTTTGTAGTCAGAGAATATACTTTGAATGATTTCGAACATTTAAAACTTATTAAAACTGTCTTAGTGTTTAGCTTATGGTCTATGCTAGAGAATGTTCCATGTGCACTTGAAAAGAATGTGTATTCTATTTTCATTGGGTGACGCATTCTATAAATTCAGTTAGGTCAAGGGCTTAAAAGTGTTTAGATCTTCATGATTCTAGCTGACAAGATTTTCTGCCTTATTCTATTAACAATATACAATGGTATACTGAAATCTCCAACTATAATTTTCAAATTTTTGGTTTCTCCTTTCAATTCTGTCAGTTTTTGCTCCATGTATTTTGGGTCTCTTTTGTCAGGTACCTATACACTTATATAATTATAATACCTTCATGATATATTGACCATTTTATGATTATTAAATCTCTCCTAATCTCTAGCAATATTTCTTGTCTTAAAGTCTATTTTGTCTGATATTAATCTTATCACGCTGGCTCTTTTATGGTTACTATTTGCATTCAGTGTTACAATTATTGCTTTATTCAATCCTATATTATTTAAGAAATTAAGAGTAGAAGAGAGAAAAATACAACCATATAGTCTTTTATTTTTACTATTTCTTGGGCTCTTTTTTCCTTCTCAAGGATTTGAGTTACTGCCTGAAGATATTTCCATGGAACCTGGAGCACTGCCTTTAGTAGATCTTGTAAGGCAAGCATTTAACAGTGAATTTTCTCTGCCTTTGTTTACCTGAACATGTTTCTGTTTTGCCTTCATTGTTCAAGAATAATTTTGATGGATGTAAAATTCTGGGTTGATAATCATTTCCTGTTAGCAGTTTGAGGCCTTCTGGCCTCCATTGTTCCTGATAAGTAGTTAGTCTTTAGTTGGTTTGCCACTGTGTAATGAGTCCTTTTAATCTTGTTGCTTTCAAGACCTTTTCTTTGTCTTTCAATAATTTGCCTCTGATGTGCCTGGATGAGAAATCCCAGGTTTATCTACTTAGAGTTCACTGAAACTCTTGGATCTGTAGATGAATAGTTTTCATCAAATCTGGGAAGTTCTAGGCCATTATTTCTTCAAATGTCTTTTCTGCTCCTTTTTCCTTCTCCTCTCTCTCTCTCTGGGGTGCCATTTTACATGCGTTAATACACTTGATGTCCCGTAGAGCTCAGAGGCTTTCATTTCCTTCAGTCTTTTTACCTTGTATTCCAGATTGAATCAGTCCTCTTGATTTATAAGCAAGTTCACTTATTCTTTCTTCTGCCATCTCAGTTCTGCTAGTATGTCCATCTGCTGAGTTTTTCATTAGGGTTATTGTGTTTTTCAACTTTAAAATTCCCATTTGTTTCTTTTTTCTTTTCCTTTCTTTTTTTTCCAAGTAGAATATACACCCAATGTGGGGCTCAAACTCAGGTACCTGATATCAAGAATCACATGATCTACTGATTGAGCCAGCCAGACACCCCTCCATTTGTTTCTTTTTAATTAGATTCTGTTCCTTTGTTGATATTCCCTCTTGTTGAGTCATGGTCATCAAGTTTTACTCTGTTCTTTAAACATGGCATCTTTCCATTATTTGAACACACTTGTAATAGTTTCTTTGAGATCGTTTCTGTTAATCCAACTCCTAAACCCATGAAGAGAAAGTATTGACTACTTTTCATCTTGAATATGGGTTAACCTCTCTTGTTTTTCTAGCTCTCATAATTTTTTGTTAAAAACTGGGTATTTTAGATAATTCATTATAGCAACACTGGATTGTAATTTCCCTTTTTTGGTTGATGGTTTTTATTTGTTTCTGTTTGTTTGTTGTTGTTTTAAGCAATTTGCCTGTACTTAATCTATAGAATTAGTCACCCCACAGTGTGCAACCCCTGCTTGGTTTTTTTTCTGTTTATTTTCATTTTTTAACTTATGTCTTCATTGCCTAGGGGTCAACCTATGGTTGATCAGTGATTGTGCATGAATATCTTCAGCTCAGAAGGCTTCTACCCTCTGCTGGTGGATCTATGTTTGGTTTGAGGAATGCATTCAAAATTTAGGCAGTTTTCAATTCTTTGTAGCATTTACTTTCCATGGACTCTCTCAATTCTCCATTGTGTATAAGCGTAGGCTCCCAGACAGCCAGGGATCTGTGGAATGGTTATTAAGCCTTTCAATGGCTAATTCATATGCCTGTTAAAGTTCTTGATAGTCCTTCCATCTGTCATTTCCTACCCCCTACCCTCCCCCTCCATTGCAACTGAAATCTTGGGTTCAGAGAGCTCTAGCCCTTTCCATTTCACCCCAGTGGCAAATTTTCCACTCTCTGCTCTAAATCAAATTAGCCTCCTCTTCCTGCAACAAGGCTGCTAGTTTTCATGGTCAGTCCCATCTGATAGAACTGGCATGCTGGCCAATTTGGGGTGGGGTGTGGGAGTAGCCACAGGCAAGAAAGCCACAGACTCCTACTGTTTGTACCCGAAGATCAGCAGTTTTTCATGAATATGTGCTTTTCAATTTGTTGTTTCCTTTTGGTCCATTTCCAGAACCCTGAAATGACTGTTTTTGACAATTTTTGTCTAGTTTTATAGTTTCTTTTGTTGTTGTTTTTGAGAGAGGATATTGACTTCCTTAGGTAGAGCCAGAATCTATACCCCCTCCATGTCCATATGTGTTCTGTCTTTTGCTTCCAGGCTACTCTAACCATAGTTTGCCAGAGTAGGTTCTATGACACAGACGTCTCTTTCTAGGGCGGATGCTTTTGTTCTTTCCTAGGCAGATTCTGACTTGAAAACATTTTATTATCTCTCGCTGATTCCCAAGAGATTATCGTGTAAGATCTGTATCTTCTCCAACCCGTTCCATTTGCCCTTCCCTGCTTGCCCTGCACAAGCACATACCTACGAACCCTGAAACAGGAAAGAGAGGTGGAACATGGTTGAGAGCTTTCTTAAGCAAGATTATATAGAGGATTGTTTTTTAAAATCACACAGCACTCATCAAAAAACCATAGTAAATCCTCTTTCACTAGTCATTTCTATTCTCATCAAAGTCCCACTCTGAAAGACTGCAGAGGGGCATTCTGCCCTCACCTTATCTCTAAATAATGCTCTAAATATGCTCTAAATAATACTCTTCTCAAGATTTTTTCTATGCATCCCCCAACATCCACCAGATACAATTTCTTCCTTCCCTTAGTTGTACAGACTAACTTTCCTTTTCTTTGTGAAAATTGGACTCAATTTCTAAACCTAGATTTCAAAGGCTTGCAGTTGGTTTCATTCAAGCATCTCCCATGTACTGTTGGATCTCTCTCTGTAGAGATTTTGTACCACAAGATCAGGAGATGAAAATATCTTCAAATGTTAAGCTCTTTCTATAATCACTTTCTTCCACCAACTTCTTACTTTGTTCAGAAGCTCAAGGTTATTTGACCTGGACACTTTCATCTACCTGTCAGCTTGTGACTAACAACTATCCCTTATGCTTCCCTTGGGTCCCAAAGAAAGGAAACTGGGTCTCTACAGCAATGTTCATAGCCCCCACTAAAGTACAGGTTGGTGTTATTTTGGTTTCATTTAACTTAATGTACTTCTGGATAGTTTAGACAAAGATTGATTTAGCCAAGAAATTTTTAAAAAAGAAAAAGCAAGACCTAGTAAGGAGGTAGAACATGTGGTTCTTTCCTCTGGGATGGTGCCATAAAATGATAGCACCAGAAATAAGAAATCTCTACTCAAGTTTCAGAACTTCAGAAGAAACAATCTGATTGGCTAGCTTGTTTCAGAGGTCCCTCCATAGACCAATCACAGTGGAGTGAGATGAGGTTGGGCTCTGTTACCGGAAGAAAGGGGAGCAAAGTTGCTGATTAGATAAAAGCAGTAGGAAAGTAGGACTGGACCTAGAGAGTATTGTGCTAAGTGAAATAGGCCAGGCAGAGAAAGACAAATACCATATGATTCCACTTATATGTGGAATCTAAAACACAAATGAACAGAGAAAAACAGAAATAGACTCATAAATACAGAAAACGAACTGGTAGTTGCCAGAGGTGAAGAGTGGAGGGGTGGGCAAAATAGAGAGGATTAAGAGGTACAAACTTATGGTTATAAGTAAGTCATGGGGATGAAAAGTGTGGCATAAGGAATAGAGTCAATGATATTATAATGACATCATGTGACGACATACAGTAATTATCCTTACATGGTGAGTATTGCATAATATACAGAATTCTTGAATTGTTACATTGTGCACCTGAAACTAATATAACATTGTATATCCACTGTATTTCAATAATAAAAGTTAAAAAACAGAGTAGAACCACAGTGATATTGACAAACTCTTCCCTCTTGACTTTTCCTCAGCTGTTTTTTGTTTATCCGGTAAAGACAATTTCCCTAATTTTATAACCTTTACTTCTCATCTTTTTTTTCCCCTGCTTTTCTTTTTTTTTTTTTTAATATTTTATTTATTCATTTGACAGAGATCACAAGTAGGCAGAGAGGCAGGCAGAGAGAAAGGGGGAAGCAGGCTCCCTGCTGAGCAGAGAGCCCCATTCGATTCCGGGCTCAATCCCAGGACCCTGAGACCATGACCTGAGCCAAAGGCAGAGGCTTTAACCCACTGAACCACCCAGGCACCCCTCCCTTCTTTTCATCAGAATTTTCTGTTAAACCACCCATCCAGGTTCTATCTAAAGAGAGTTTGCTTCTATTGTTCCCCTTCACCTTCTTTGCTCTCTCAAACCCTATCTCATTACCAGAAAGACTTCCCTGCCCCGCTCTTGACACAGATCAAAAACTAAACACCATTTAGTTTCAGCAACATTAATGAATACATCAAATGCTGTTTATTTGAATTTTATTGACTTTAAAGCTTCTTAATTTTGCTTCTTTTTTTTTTTTTTTTTTTAACCTGGGGCTTGATCTCATGACCCTTAGATCAAGACTGGAACTGAGATCAAGAGTTGGATGTTTCATCAACTGAGCCACCCAGGTGCTCCTCTTATTTGTTTGTTTGTTGTTGTTTTATGGTTATTTAAGAATAATGAGGAGTTTACAACATGCTTTTATGTTTGTACATATTTAAATAGGATTATGGTAGAAATAATTCAAATCCACCCTGGGAGTCTGAGAGAACAATTAAAAAAAAAAAAAGGTCTTAAGTTTCAGGAAATGTAGGTCTATGACAGCAATTTATTACTTAATCACAGTATTTGCTGGTGGGGATTTGAACTTCCCCTAGTGATAGTCCCCATAAAAGCACTATAAATTCTTCAAAGGTAGGGAAAATGAGGTCTCTATTTCTTTGTGTATCTACCTCCAAATACCCAGTAACATCTCAAAGCTAGATTTTATTAGTGAACACATGGAAGCTTTGATTTTGAAGAGCTGTCTGAAATTTTTTTATAGGTTAGAACTAATTGAATGCTAATAACTCTTATTCGGGGCGCCTAGGTGGCTCAGTGGGTTAAAGCCTCTGCCTTCAGCTCAGGTCATGGTCTCAGGGTCCTGGAATCGAGCCCCATATCAGGCTCTCTGCTCAGCAGGGAGCCTGCTTCCTCCTCTCTCTCTGCCTACTTGTGATCTCTGTCTGTCAAATAAATAAATAAAATCTTAAAAAAAAAAAAAACCTCTTATTCAGTGCCAGAAATTGTACTAGTGCTTTAGAATATCTCAGTTTTCTCAATAAACTAATAGAATAAGATCTGATTAAGATCACTGTTTTACAGATGAGAAAACTGAGGTTCAGAGAGATTAAATAAATTGCCTAGGGCCATATACCTAGGAAATACTAGAGCTAAGACTGCATAGGAAATGATTGTAGAGAACTCAGAGTAAAACTCTTACAGTATAATTATCATGATAATTTAAAACTCTTTCTGTGGTAAGATTTATACTTAATTCAGTTCTTAGTTTGTAAAAATATTGATAAATTTATTTCTTTTTCTCACTGAATATTTGAAAAATGGTATAAAATCAGTCAGTGTTTATATAGTCATGGGTGCTTTTCCCATTAATACACATTTATACTCTTACTACCAGCATTGAGTAATTTATACTCATTTAGTCAAACAACTTTGTTTAACTTTGGACTTGATAAGAGGATATTTTAATAGTTCAGACTGTATTTCGTAATATAGGAAATGCCATGCCAACACATCATTAACAGCACATTTCTGCCCATTGACTTTCCATCTAGAACAAGGAAATATGTATTGTGGTGAGTACTGTACAGAGAATCAATGTTGCTAATATTTCAACCAGTGAGTAGCTATATAAACCACCATAAACAAAATCTTAGTATAAATGGGATAGCCGTGTCTCAGCTCAATCTTTGCCTGATAATTGATAGCATTTATCAATTTTTAGGCAAATACACATTATAAAAAATCATTCCCAAGACTTTAATTCCAGGACTTTAACTCTGAATGACTTTGTTTCACATTCTTGATAGCATGGATTAGTTCACCAGAAGAAGAGAGAGCTGTGTGGTTAGTGCACATTAATGCATACCTTGGTCATGGCTGGGTTTTCCACTCCTTATGGCTATAGTCAAATGTGTGGTCAAGACCACCATGCCCCATCAATTATGCCCCAAAAATTATGCTAATTTTAAAAAAGATTTAATTTATTTATTTGACAGAGATCACAAGTAGTCAGAGAAGCAGGCAGAGAGAAAGGAAGGGAAGCAGGCTCCCCGCTGAGC
>PISX010014529.1:0-52647 GCA_004024625.1 Mellivora capensis
TGTAAGGTGGTATCTCAATGTGGTTTTAATTTGAATCTCCCTAATGGCTAGTGATGATGCATTCATTTTTTAAAGTATCCCAGAACATATGTTGATCTATTTTCTTTCTCTTCCTTGCAAAATAAAACAGCAAACATAAATATTTTAAAATAATATTGAAATTGATGGGACGCCTGGGTGGCTCAGTTAATTGAGTGATTGACTCTTGATTTCAGCTCAGGTCATGATCTCAGGTTCATGAAATTGAGCCCAAAGTTGGACCCTGTGCTGAGCACTGTGAGCACTGAGCATAAATGGAACCTGCTTAGGATTTTCTGCCTTTCCCTCTCTCTTTGCTGCATCCCTTCCCCTTTCTTCACACATACTCTCTCTGGAAAAATAAATAAATAAAATAATAGTGAAATTGCAAGCTTTTGTTATCATAAAAGTATTCTATCTAACCTTATTTTCTCTCCTGCCATAGCATGTACCTTACATTATCCCCCTAGAATGCTCCTTTGCTTTTGCACACATTATCCCACTCCTTGTTCTTACTGTGTAGACTCAAGTCAAGTTCTACCTTCTCCATGAAACTTTCCTTGATTGGTCAAGTTATGATTGATTTTACTTTAATACAAGTTCCTACAGCATTTAATGGCTGATACCACAGAAGGACATTAGCTTTAATGCAGATTGGTATTGTTTACTGCTTTTTATTTGTATTCTAATTTGTATATTTGCTGCTGTTTTCTTCGTTGGAGTTGAGTCTTCAACAATTGGATAGTTACCTTTTAAGTGCAAGGATCATGTTCTATAAGCATTCCTTATTATTCCATTTCTTAATTGATTTAAATTCTAGCACCTCTTTGAGTACTGTAAACATCCAACATCAAGCTGTTCTACAGCCTACCCGAACTGGAAATTCTTCTGGCTTTTTTTTTTTTCTTAGAAAATACATATTATTAGGATTCATTCATTTTTTTGATAAATGCTGAAGCTTACATGTTGAGGCTTTTCATGTTCCAAGATGAAACATAACACTGCTATCTCAAGATACAAAGTTATTTAGTTGCTGTGTTTTGCTCAAGACTGCATTATAAACTTAAAAAAATAAGTTTTTTTGTTTTGTTTTTCTTTTTAAATGTCACCTTAGTAAACTAGTAAATCTCAGACTATGGCTTTTTTGATGAATAACATTAGCACTTACAAGATTCCAATTTTTTTTTATAAAGTAGTGACAATCATGTGACCCTTTGTTTTGTAATGATTACAAATACAGCCCCAAGGTCTGGTGACTGTGACCAGCACTGGTTTGACATTTTTTTCTTTTCAGTGAAGCAGCCCAAGAAACAGGAGTGCAATAGCCCATACACACACACTCACTCAACCTTCTTGGTCTCTTTCCATTACTCTCCCTCAACAGAGAATTTCTGTTGGAATTAGAATTCTTTGATATATTATGATAAATGATGGCTTGTTGTGTTTCCTGACTCTGTTAGAGTCTCCATGGAATTAAAGATCACATGCTTATTTAGCTTAATATACTTGACCTTTTCCCATGATTGACACATCTAAATGGCTGTGGCAACTCAGTAATTATGCACCAGCTGCGTTATATTCATTTCACTGAAAAACAAAACAAAACACACCCACAGTTCTCTTCAAGAGTAGGTAAGCTTGGCCCCTTCCCTCCTAGCTAAATAAAGAATAGTTTATTAGTATTATTATTAATTATAGTAGGAGTCCTTTCCATCCTCAAATATACCTCTAATCTCACTGCGTTTAGAAAGCCGTAGGAATGCTATGACCACAGCCACACTGAGTTCTTTCAGTACCAGTATCTCTTACATAACAAAAATATCTATAATAATTCTCTATCTGCTTAGCAAGACTGTATGCACACAATTTAAGTGTCAAAAATCTAGGACTTATTAGCAAAATTTTACTCAGAAAACAGTGTTACCTTTAATGAACCTTTGTTTTTCTAATGGGGAAACTATTTTCTCTCAAGTGACATATAGGTGAATTCTGAGTAAATTCTAGTGTTCTGTGCTTATCTCAAAAAAGCTTTTAATAGCACTGTCCCATTCTTACTAATATTTTTTGAAATATATTTTTATCTAAATGATTTTGCATTTTTATTAATTTTGGGGTTTTGACCTGAAATGAAATTAATTATTGAGTATTTTGATTAACTTAAGAAATGTTCATTTGAGGGGCACCTGGTTGGCTCAGATGGTAAAGCATCTGCCTTCGGCTCAGGTCATCTCCAGGTCCTGGGATTGAGCTCCACCTTGGGCTCCCAGCTTAGTGGGGAGTCTGCTTCTTCCTCTTCCTCTGCCTCTCCCTCTGTTTGTGCTTTCTCTGTCTCTGTCTCTGTATCTCTCTCAAATGAATAAAAAAAAATCTTAAAAAAAGTAAAAAAAAAAGAAATGTTCATTTGGGGAGATTTCCTCTTTTAACTAAATTTTTGGACTTGTTATATCATAAAATAAGGTCTTTCCTGTATAATCTTAAAAATAGTTTAAATTAGGCTTAATAATATTCAAGTGATTTCTGAACAATGACATTTATCAGTAAGTTATTTGATTCTTTGTCTTCTTAAGTGATGTCTACTAGGTTGGAAAATTCAATTTGGGATATAAAGTTTTTGGAAAAATTTATGGAAATGTTAATCTGGAAATTTTATTTGTATACTGTTTTCCACAGGATGTAATGTGATTCTCCAGTTGTTTAATCCAGGGTTATTATAGTTGGGATTAGAAAAGCTGAAAATATACAGGGAAACAGAAAGATAATGAGATAGGACAAGAAAATTTTATTCTGTCTTCTTATTCCTTTAAGCCAATGAGGGGTGAGCCATATGAAGGGGAAAGGGAACTCTAGTATGAATGTCTGCTATGTAATAGGCCTCATGTTTAATATTTTATATCTATTATATTCCCATATAATCTTTGTAGAAAGTCTTTTAAATCCATTGATGTTTTTAATATCTACATTTATTAATTTTGTTCTAAAAGTGAACATGAGATGGTTTCTGGATTGGATGCTGGTGCTTACTACTTATAGCAATAACCATATTGGTTCTCCATGCCCCCTTCTTCCCCTTTAAGGTGATGTGGTGAGAACCAGGTGGTTATATGCACAGGAGGGGAGCCCTAAGATTATGAATCTGGAAGCTTATCTAGGAATTTCTCTACAGCGGCCTTTTCCCTCCTGAGAGAGAGAGAGAGAAATTTTATCTCTTATATAATCAAATCTCAAAAAAGAAAAGAGGAAGGTCCCTAGTTTAAACCCTTTGGAATATAAACCAGTAGGTATGGGGATTTATTATTTTTTGCAATGTAAAGACAATATCTGGAAGGTAAATGTCTACATTTCTTTGAAGGTATCTTTTCTATCTTTCTCTATCTTTTATCTTTTATCTCTATCTATCTATTCTCTATCTTTTAGTCAGCTGTTAATCTCCAAAGCTTGTCCTTTACTCCAGATTTCAGTTTATTTTTGCTTTATAAGTCTCTAACCATGCAGAAACAGGAAATATTTTCCATATGGTTTCATAGCCATAAATTGTGGCCTTTTCATTACTGTTGCTTTGAAATTTGTGGCCATACCATTTTTTTCCATTCTTAAGTTTTTTAATGTGTTTAGTAGCCAGTGCATTATCATGTCTGTTATCTAAATAGTTTACTTAAAAATATCATCTCTATTCATGCAAAAGATTTATATACTCAATAAAAATTTATTGAGCATCAAGAACTGTCAAACACTGTTCTAGATCTTTTTGAGATACATCAGCGAACAAATCGAAAATCTCTGCTCTTCTTATGTGGAAAAACTTTGGGAGGAAACTAGAAAGTAAACACTAAATATAATAGTCAATTACATGGTATGTAAGTGCTATAGAAAAAATAAAAATAGAAGAGTCTGAGAAGCATAACAGGTCAAAGTGTAGGGTGTAATATTAAGTAGGTGTTTAGTGTAGGTTTCACTGAGAAGGTGAAATATGAGAAAAGATTTGAAAGAAGTGACGAATTATCCAAGTAGGAAGAATATTTCAGGCAGTGAAAAAAGAGACAAGTTCCCAGGGTGGTAGTGAGAACAGCAAGGAGGCCAGTGTGGCTGAGGTGAAGTGGGGTGAGGAGGAGATCAGCAGGAGAAAAGATCAGAGACGTAATAGGAGTGGGGTGTGCAGGTCACAGAAGTCCTTGGAGAGGCCTAGAAAAATCTCCTTTTCTCTGAGTAAAAGAGGGTAACGTTACAAGGATAAATGAATGACGTGATCTAACCTGCATTTTAAGAGGACTACACTGGCTATCGTGTTTGGTGCAGACCATGGGACTAAAGGTAGATTCACGAAGTCCTGTCAGGACACTGTTTCAGTCATCCAGGTTAGGTATCATGTGGCCCTGACCAGGGCGGTGAAGTAAAATAATAAGTGGACAAATTCCGGATATATTTTGACATTTGCTCCAATAGGTTTCCTGTTGGATGGGTTGTAGGCTTAAGGAAAAGAGAGGAATCTATAATGACTCCAAGATAATTGTTCTCAGCAACTAGGAAATTGTTTTGTCATCAACTGAAATGGACAAGATTATGGGGGAAGAACTTACAGGAGGGGGGCGGGACGGAGAAGACAGGAGTTTAGTCCTGTATGTATTGATTTTCAGTCATCTTTTAGACATGTAATGGAAGTGTAAGCTGAGTGCTTGGGATATGACAGTTTCCAGTCTGCA
Organism: Mellivora capensis; assembly: GCA_004024625.1. Taxonomy (NCBI): domain Eukaryota; kingdom Metazoa; phylum Chordata; class Mammalia; order Carnivora; family Mustelidae; genus Mellivora; species Mellivora capensis. The sequence goes on from PISX010014529.1 coordinate 4,716, forward strand.
AAAGAGATTTGAGATGGAGACACAAAATTGTGGGCCATCCACATACAGGTGGCCTAAGGGCAGATGTATTTTTTGTGAGGCTGACGCTTAAGCATTTTTGAAGGTTCTCTAGGGAAAAAAACAATATTTGAATATAAACTAGGTACAAAGGTGGATATTTATTTAGAATGAGAAAAAAATCAACAAATACTCACTAAAAAAGTGATAAAAAGGGGCACCTGGGTGGCTCAGTTGTTAAGGGTCTGCCTCCGGCTCAGGTCATGATCCTAGGGTCCTGGGATTAAGCCCCGCATGGGGCTCCCTGCTAGGCTGGAAGCCTGATTCTTCTACTCCCCCTGCTTGTATTCCCTCTCTTGCTGTCTCTCTGTCAAATAAATAAATAAAATCTTTAGAAAAAAAAGAGATAAATAGCATAAAATTGTAACATTTGGAGAAATAGTGTACTTTTAGAAATGAACTGACATAGCTGTGTAATATTTTCCCCCTAAGTTTTTGACCCCTAATGTCAAGGATTTTTAATTATCATTTTCTGTTAAGGATATGGAACATTAACTCTATCTTTATCATTATTAATTAAAATTTATTTTTTACTAATGTAGTCTAGAGAAGTTGCTTCAATCCTTACAACTTATTTATAATTTCACAAAAATTTTGGGGGTTGTCTTAAAATTTAAGAAAACTTCTGTCAACCTTCTTGTATACATAACCTGTAAAATTTAGAAGACATATCCAGTAAAGGACTTATATCCAAAATATACAAAGTACCCTTAAAACTCAAAAATAAGAAAACAAAAATCCAATTTCAAAATAGGAAAAAATCTGAACAGACACCTTACCAAAAAAGAAATACAAATAGTAAATAAGCATATGAAAAGATGATCAATATTGTATGTCATTAGGGAATTGCAAATTAAAAGTGAGATATCACCACACACCCATTAGAATAGCTAAAATCCAAAACACTGACAACATCAAATGTTGGCAAGAATGTGGAGCAACAGGAACTTTCATTCATTGCTGGTTGGAATGCAAATGGTATAGCCACTTTGGAAGACAGTCTGGCAGTTTCTTGTATAGGTAAACATAAGCTTATCATGTGATCCAACAATTCAATCATAGTTATTTACCCAAGTGAATTTTGATATTTTAACCAGTCTGCAAGATTCTGCCTCAGGAAACTCCTTCAGTTTGGTCTTCCTTGCATTTAATGTCCTCAAGACATCAGTTCAGCTGTCTGTCTTGGCATCCTTTTATCTGATTATGCTTGGATATGGTTTCAGATGGTTTATTTTAGCCTTGACTTGGCAACTTTTTAGGATGTTACTTTTGGCACAGGCCCATCAAATCTACATTTCATAAACAAAGACAATATTCACTATACCCAGCCAGGCCCTCTGGACTTGCACCTAAGGTGTCTGGTGCCTCTTATCTTTGTCCGTCTGGGGAATGGTTATCTTCAGCAGTAATTATTAGAAACCTTTGCAATCTTGAGATTTAGTTCAAGTACCGCCCTCTGTAAAGCCTTTATTTTCACGTCTAGGAAATATTCATTGCCCAAATTTCCTAAATTTTACTCATTTCCTCATTCACTGAAATTGCTTTCATGAAGATAACAGATAAACATGAATTTCCAACTGTAATGGCTAATTTTTAGTTTTAATCTTGTTTGACTCCTTTATAGCATGTAAACTAGTAGCTGTCCCCTTTTAAAAACTCTTCCTCTTTGGTTTCTTTAATTTTTTTAAATTTTGAAATGAAACAAACATACAGAAAAGTACAGAAAGCTTATGTATAAATTTTAAATTTTATTGAAGCAAAAACTTGTATCAAGAAACAGAACATTTCTAACACCCCAGAAGTTCCTCATGTTCCTCTCACCAGTCACAGATCCTATTCACCTTTATGCCAGAGGTAACAAGTTTTCTGACTTTTGTATTGATCTTTTCCTGTGTATGCATCGCTGAACAATATATTTTAGTTTTTCTATTTTAAAGCCTTATAAAAGAAATTATATTATATATATATTTTTTGCTCAGTACTATGTGAGATTCATCTATATATTGTTATGCATCCTGTGGTTTGTCCATTATTGTTATATATATCCCAATGTGTGAATATCTTCTACTTCATATATTCTGTTATATATATATATATCTTCATATGTTCTGTTAATGGATTTTGGGGTTGTTTCCAGCACTTTGTCTTTATAAGCAGTGCAGTTGTAGAGATTCTTATATGTGTCTCATATTTTTATACATCTTCATGTAATTCTCTAGGGCCCAAGGAAATTGCTGGGTTATATGGTATGCATATTTTCAATTTTAAAAAAGAATGCTATACTGTTTCAAATATAATATTACTGGTACTATATGATAAACTGGTCTGTACCACACCAAGACATAGAATTGTCCACCATTTCAATTTTTGCCAAGATGGTGGGAGTAAAGAGATACCTCATTATGGTTTGAATTTCCATTTCCCTGAGAACTAATGGACCTCTTCTTACATTTATTAGCAATTTGTATTTTATTTTTTTTATTAAATGTCTATCTAAGTTTTTTGTCTATGTTCCCATTGGGTTTTCATCTTTTCCTAGGATTTGTAGGATTTCCTTCTATATCTTGTTTGTTAGTCCTTTATCAGTTATATGTGTTAGAAATACATTTTTTTAAAAGATTTTATTTATTTATTTGACAGAAAGAGAGATCACAAGTAGGCAGAGAGAGAGGCGGAAGCAGGCTCCCTGCAGAGCAGAGAGCCTGACGCTTGATCCCAGGACCCTGAGATCATGACCTGAGCCGAAGGCAGAGGCTTAACCCACTGAGCCACCCAGGCGCCCCAGAAATACATATTTTAATGCCTTGTGGCCTCCCAACTCTTATGATAAAGAGAAGCTTCTGACTTAAATGTAACAAAACTTAATCATTTCTTTTTTAGTGTTCTTTAAGAAATTGTTTCCTAACTTGGCATTAAGAATGTAGTGTGCAGTGACAATGGAGATAGAAAGCAGGTATTTAATTTCCCATATTTAATTGAAAGTCTATAACTTCATTATTTTTTAACTATTAAATGTTTAATTTCTTTTTCTGACACTTAAAAAAAAAAGATTTCATTTATTTATTTGAGAGAGAGACAGTGAGAGAGAGCATGAGAGGGGAGAAGGTAAGAGAGAGAAGCAGACTCCCAGTGGAGCTGGGAGCCCAATGCAGGACCTGATCCTGAAACTCCAGGATCATGACCTGAGCTGAAGGCAGTCACTCAACCAACTGAGCCACCCAGGTGCCCTCTTTTTCTGACTCTTAAATGCTAGTTTTACACAAGGGTCTGTCTGAATTCTTTCATGTTCTGCACATTCCCACTGATTAATAATCTTCAATGTATTAGAGAATAACAATGCAGTGATGGTCCAAGTAATTTGAAATTACTAACATTTAAGTTTCCAAAATTGTGAATTACTTTAAGTATACAACTTTGTGGTATAGCTTGATATTTCATAAGGTGAATTCTTCCTCTTTGAGTTTCATCAAGATGTTATTATTTTTCTTTCAGTTTTTCCTTATACATTTTAGATTATTTGTCTAGTTATATTGAAATAATAATGCTAGAAATCTGTGATTGTATTGAATGCATAGATTAAAGCATGTTTGTTTTGAGGTTCACATCTTCTCTTCTTTTATTCTGATATGTTTGTTCAGGGAGGGGATACCCAGGGCAATACATCACACTTGTGAGTCCCACTTTTTTCATAAGTTGGGAAGGGCTGAAACCTGATGACTTATAGGAATGAAATAATATCTTCTCTATATTTGTATTCTTGATTCATGGCATAATACCTCTCAATAAAACATTTGTTATCTCAGTAAACATTTATTAGGCATCTGCTGTATGCCCGGCATTGTGTTAGTTGCTAAAGATACAAATTGACTAACATAGTGTCCTTCTCAGAGAAGATTTATAAGAAAAAAATGACTTTTAGGTAAATAATTACAACCAAGTGTTATTAAGTACTGGAGGGTCCTTAAGGAAGAAAGTGGTCAACTGTATTTAAAAGCAGAGGATATGGAAAATTTTATAGGTCGCATAATCCTTGAACTGAGACTTGAAAGATGAGTAGGTTTTCACCAGATAATTAGGAGAGACAAAGACATTTCCTACAATTGGAAGAATAAGAACAGTATTAAGTAAAAACAGAGACTTGAGGACATTTGGCTAAAAGGATGAAGGGGCTCACATTGGCTTATAGTATGTGAAGCAGAATGTATTTAGAATTATGGCCAGAGATATAGGCAGAGGTCAGATATCATCTGGCCTTAAAGAGAACTAAGAGCTTTCTCGTATAGGCAACAGAGAATGATCAACGAGTTTAAAGTAGGGGAATAATGTAGTCAGACTTGCATTTTTTGGGGAAAAAATAAGCCATCGACATTCAGGATGGATAAAAAGTGGGACAAGAGTGTAGCTTGAAAGGAAAACAAACCAAACCAAACAAAAAAACAGCAGGAAGGAGAATGTTCTAATAGTGCTGGTAGGAAATGATCAGAGTCCAACTAAGACAGCAACACTAGGGATACTGAAGAGGGAATGGATTCTAGAGATGTAAAGGAGAACCTGGTGATAAATTAGATGGTCTTTGAGATGACTGGATAGATGGTGCACTTACTAACATAGATGATAGATGGCTGATAATTGGAAGACAGAGAGGATGAGTTCCATGGACATGTTGTTTGACATGCCTGTGGGAAGGATATGCAAGTAATATGTCTAATAAGTGGAGGTATGTTTAGGCCTGCAGCCCAAGAGAGCAATCTGTCATCAAGTTTTAGGTCTCAGAGCCTGTAATAAATATGTATCAGCTGAAATCATAAAGTCAAAGATAGAGCTTGGGGATCTCCATCCTTGAGTGGATAAATAGAAGAACCAGCAAAGGAAACTAAGAACAAAACAGAGAAGGAGTGCCAAGAGAAAGTGGTCATCGAGAAGAGAATGGTCAATAGTATCAAGTGCCACAGATAGAAATAATAGAACCAAAAAATTTCCATGGAATTTGGCATTACTGTGGACATCGGTGAAATCTGTTTTTTGAGATAGTAATTGTTTCACACACTTAACTGTGAAGGGAAGGGATCTGGTGAGATAACAGTTGAGGTTAGGGAGAAAATAGAATAAATTTTCTTAATGAGAAGAGTATAATTATAAGTTATGAGGAATAGACACAGAGAGATTAAGACAATTAATAAACTAATGGTGATTATAAGATATATAACCAAACAATTAGTATTGTAAATGTTTCTGATAGATCTGTGGTATATTTCAATAGGTATAAGTGCCAAAATACATGCCAAGTTGCAAGCTTTACATACCATAAACACTCAAAAATGGTTTGCTGGATGAATTGAATTGAGTTCCATTGACATGTAAATCATCATCTTCTGCGCTTTGGAATAAGTTAGAGTTTAATTATGCATTTGCTTCTGATGAAGGTCATCGGACACTATTTATTGGAGTTCACGTGCCCCTGGGAGGAAGAAAAAGCCATCGACGTCACAGGCATCGTGGTCATAAACACAGAAAGAGAGACAGAGAAAGAGATTCAGGATTAGAGGATGGGAGGGAGTCACCTTCCTTTGGTAAGAATCTGTCTTCTTGTTTTTTATTAAATTTGCAATGGTAATAATCTTATACTTGCTTAAATCCATAATTAGAGATCATACCTCATACTCATAAAATTGTTTATACTTTACAAAAGACGTTGGTTGGTCTGATGGGGGAGAAGTGAGAGAGAAAAACCTTGATCTTTATTTTTCTCGAGTTGTGCTTCCGTGAAGGTGAGAGTTGGTTTAGATTTGTGATAGAGGAAATACATAAAAGTTGAAAACTTAGTTGTATAAACTCTTGATAATATATACAAATAATAGTCATTGCTTTAAACAGTTAAAGCCCCCGGGATCGGAAAATATCTTTATTAAGTTCCCACATACTATTGCTGATGCTGGCCAAATTTCCCTCTAAGGACATGGACAGTCTACTATTTTGATTCTTATTCCTGGAAGTAGATACAGAATATCAAAATATAGTGATACAGTAGTTGTTAGCAATCTCTGAGTGCTATGAAAGCCTGTGTACATGGCATAACCAAGAACCTGGCTTTCAGTTTCTTGACATTCCCATCTCCTCTGACACTTTCCTTCCACTACACCTAGCTCAAGTACTCATCCATAATTACTCTGCCACTGAGGTCATCAATGCATTCACTTTGCTTTCTGACCACACATCTCTCCTGCTTGCCTGCCTGTGCAAATGCTTGACCTCTCTACTTTTTTTCTGTCTGTGCTGTCATCTTTTTTTCATTATTTTCTTATACTACTCTGATTTCAAAGCCTGTAATTTTAGTAATGCTTTTGCTAATATTCTAAATATCATAGGTTCCATGTTTTAATTTTATTCATGCCTTCACTCCCACTTAATCATACTTGTATTGGGGTCCCTCTGTGTTCCTGCTTTCTCTATGCAGCCCCAATGAGCACACTGTGCTGGATGAAATCATTCAAGAGGGCAGAATGTAACTGCTTAAATTCATGATATAATTGACCTTTAACAGCGCCTATTCAGTTCTATTCTATTTCTTTGATTTTTAAATTAACTGTTCAAATTTTTCATCATTTTCCACCATCCCTTTCTTCACTATCATTTAGCAGATATGACCCTTCTACTTTGGAGGGTCAATGCGTCATCAGAACAAACTCATTCAGCTTCTCCCTATTAAGCATATCTATCTGTCTATATCTGCAACTTTCTCGTGATGCAGTAAGGGAGTTTTCTTTTCAATTATGTTTATTTCCTGTTCCCTACCACCCGGAAATGTACGCAATTTATAATCTAGTTGACCTCTTCCTCTCAACTGGATCGTTCTCACGATTTCTTAAACAGGATTGAGTCTCTGTCATTTTAAACAGTCTCTGATATCTCTCAAACCCTTGGTACCCCTTTAGTCATTCCCTTGTATTCAGATATGAAGGTAGTGGCATATCAAGTTTGGGGTAATTATTTTACTTTTAAGATTCCATATATATTTCTTTATTCAGTATCTGTTTTCAGTAAGCACTGCAGAGAAATCTGTAGTCTCTATTTTTTTTTTCATTTTTCAAGATTATATCTTTTAAGCCTGAATGCTTACAGACATTTTTCTGGATTCCTTTAATTAAGAAAATTGCTAAGACAGGCCTAGTGATGGGTGTATTAAAAATCCTTTCCAATAGGCATACACTGATATTTTTCTGCTTACATTATATTTTCCTGTTTTATCTTCTGTTCCACTTTGTTATCGTCTTTATAAACATTAATTATCTGCATGTTGGATTAGTGATATCTGTTCTTTGTCTTTTCCCTTTGTGGTTTAAAGTTAGTTTCTTATATTATCCACTTGATTCTCTGCAATATCAGTTCTGGATTTTACTATTTCTATTATTGGTTTTGATTTTGTGGTTGCATTTTAGTTTTATTAAAGTTCTTGCTTATCGCATACTATTTTCTTTATATTTCTTTCTTTTAAAGATTTTATTTATTTGAGAGAAAGAGTGCGAGTGAGAGAGAGAGAGAGAGATTGAGAAAATGAGTGGGGGCAGGGGCAGAGGGAGAAGCAGACTCCCCACTGAGCAGAGAGCCCCATGCGGGACTCAGTCCCAGGACCCTGGGATCATGACCTGAGCCAAAGGCAGACACTTAACTGACTGAACCATCCAGGTGCCCCTTTCTTTTATTTCTTCCTGTCCTTTCCTAGTTAGTTTTTCTTGTTCTTGACAGAGTCTATCTTTATAGTCTATTGATGATTCCCAGGTATTTCTGGGCATTTTCTTTCATTCCCGAAGCAGATAATTTTCAGAGGTATGATCTACCTTTGGGCCATTGAGATTATTTTTGATTCTCCATTGATTTGTAGTATTTGTACAGTTTCCCCATTATTTTTCTTAGAGATGCACTGCCATCAGTATGCTCCTTGTTTCAATCACTGTGTATAGTTAGAACATTAAACTTCTCCAAATACCATGTACTTCAGCCAGAGGTAGAATCACTATTGTCGGGACTTCATAAAGCAAATTCTGTTGGGTATCCTCACCTGCGTGATGAAAGGATGGTTGTCTCTGAGTAGGTACCAAGAGTGGAGGTGTAAAAGTGTCCTTGACATTTTCAGGTGGTTTTTTTTTTCCATGAGGTGAAGTCTGGGAATGTAATAAAGAGACAGTTATGTATATTTTCTCATTCAATCCTTCATCTACTTACAGTTAGTCCAGACTTCCTCTTAGATTCTGAGAATAGATTACATATGTTGTACTAAACTTTAATGGGTATTTTGAATTTTCATTATTTTCTAGTACCTGAAAAAATATGTTCACATCACCTTACAAATGCTTAGTAAACAAACATAAATAAACTTGTTCCCTCTGTTTCTTCTTTTTTTTTTCTCACAGCTGGATGCAGTGTGTCAATTTTTCAGAACAGTAGTTCTCAACATTCACTATACTTGTGAGTTTTAAAAACATGGTGATGGCCGAACCCCACACTAGTCAGACCCTTTGTGGGTAGGGCCTAAACCTGTAGGTTTTTTTTTTTTTTTAAGTACCACCAGATAATTCTAACGTGCAGCCAACCTTGAGACCCATTGTTCTAGAAAATTTGCTATATAAAGTGTGGTCCAGGACACCTGGGTGGCTCAAACATTTGACTCGATCTCAGGATCCTGAGCCCACATTGGGCTCCACATTGGGCATGGAACCTACCTAAAACAATTTAAATAATTAAAAAAAATAGTGTAGTCCATGAGCCAGCAATATTAACAATCCCATTGGAGCTTGTTAGAAATGCATAATCTCAGGCCCTAGCCCAGACCTTTCGGATCAGACTCTGTACATTAATAATATACTTAGGTAACTTCTATACACACTAAAATTTCACAAATGAAGCTCTAGAACATCCCCGTCAAGCCTTGTTATACATTAAAATCACCTGAGGAACTTTAAAAAATATTGATCCTTGGGGGCACATGCATGGCTCGGTCAGTTAAATGTATGGCTCTTGGTTTCAGCTTGGGTCATGATCTCGGGTTCACAGATAGAGCCCCACATTGGGCACTGCGTTCACAGTAGACTCTGCTTGAGATTCTCTCCCTCTCTCTTCCCCTCCTCCTTTGCCCCTCCCTCCCACTCTCTCTGTCTCTCAAATAAATAAATAAATAAATACATAAAATCTTTAAAAAATGTTTATGCTGGACCCCACCCTCAAAGACTTTCATTAATACTGGGTATTTCCTTGGATGCTGGTATCTTTTTTAAAAGCATCCCAGGTGATTTAGTATCCAGCTAGGCTCAAGAACCATTGAACCAGAAAAGCTTCTGCCTCTTTATTTGGTGAAACTTGGATATAAGTCAGGTGGCCCAGATTCTCCCTCTGATGTGTCGGTTACTATTATTGGATGCCATGAACCATCCTTCCTCCCCAAATGTACAACTCAATGAATGATCACCAACATGTGTTTAACTACTATCTTGGTAGTTACATTCTACAAATCCCTCTTACTCCTCCTTTCTAGTCACTATCTACCCCTGCTCCCCAAAAGGATCTCTAGCTTGTCTTGTTACACTGGGTGTTTTGCTAGTTATTGAATTCTATATAAATGAACTCATAGGGGTGTTTGTGTCCTTCTCTATTGTTCAATATTGTTTTTTTGTGGGATTCACCAATGTTTTCAGTTATTACTTTAGTTTATTAATTTTCATTTTTGTATAATATTCATTTGTTTGTATATGCTGTGCATTCTACTACTGAAGGACATTTGGATCATTTGCATTTTGAAGCCTCGATGATTGGTGTTGCTGTGAACATTTTTATGTCTCTTGATGCACACATGTAATTCTCACACCTTGAACTTATTGTTGAGTGGTAGGGTATGCATATTTTCAATTTGAGTAGATAATGCCAAATAATTTTCCAAAGTGGAGTACATATTTATACTTCCACCAGAAAAGTATGAGGGCTTATGTCATTTTACACTCTTGTCAGCATTTGGCATTCTCTTAACATTGGCCATTATTGTAAGGTATATAATGCCATGCTGTTTTAATTTACATTTTGGATGCATGAGATTAATAGAACCCCAGGTTACTGATGCAGAGTAAACTGAAAAAAGTCATTGAAAACAGTGATGAGACAAAATGTTTCAAAAGCAAGAGGAACATAGTACCAACCAGTGTTGAGGCATAGCTGCTCTGAGATGTGGTTGCTGATAAGTGAGTAGTTAGAACAGGTGTTATGCAACACGAATGGCTGTATCTCCTCACTATGGGTAGGTCTAATGGAAAGATTTAATTGATTTCTTAGTGTAATTCTGAAATTGCCATTTATGCTATTTTTTAATGGCTATTCAAAGTACTGATTTTTTTTTTTGGTCCAAAAGAACCACCACAAAAGTAACAGGCTAATTAGAAGTACTTCCTTTGATTCTGATAAGATCTGGTTTTGTAGGTAGTAGATGAGTATTACCCAGATTGTATACTTTTAGGAAAAAGATTGTACCAGGTTCTTATTTAAGATAAACTGGATTGGAAATGTATATGTTGTGTTATTGATTTTCTTAAGCACATCTGATATTTATAGGAATTCATCAGTCTCATTTCACATAAATATTCATGTTTCATTCAGGAAATTGGCATCTTTTTTGAAGAAGTAGTGAAGCATAGGACTTGGCTATGCACTCAATTCCTGCTGTAAAATTTAGTTCAATAAACTTCCTAAAATATTTTGTAATGAAACCGAACTTCACATGATTAACATTCTAAAAGACAAATAATGCCTGAAACAAATATGCTATACAAATATAATTTATTTTTTCTCTTTCGTTTGAATATATATAGTCATATATAAGATATAGGCTGCATATTAGTGTGAACAATAACATCTAAAAACTGAGGCACCCTGTTTTTTAAGACTTTATCTTTTAGAGCCATTTTAGGTTTAGAACAAAATTGAGAGGAAGGAATAGTGATTTCTCATGTACCTCCTGCCTCCACATAAGCAGAGCCTCCCCCAGTATCAGCATTACCCACCAGAATGGTCTATTTTTTACCAAGGATAGGCCTGCATGAACACATCATGATCAACCAGAGTCCATTAGTTTACTTTAGGGCTCATTCTTGGTTTTATAAATTCTGTAGGTTTGGACAAATATGTAATGGCATATATCATCATTACAATATCATACAGGATATTTTCAATGCCCTAAAAATCCTCTGTGCTCAGCCTATTCATTCCCCCTCATATCCCTTGCCAAACAATGAACATTTTACTCTCTGCACAGTTTTGCTTTTTCCAGAATGTCATGTAGTTGGAATTATACACTAAGGTAGTCTTTTCAGATTGACTTATTTCACTTAATAATTTGCATTTGAGGTTCCTTCATGTCTTTTCCTATCTTGATAGGTTATTATTATTATTATTATTATTTAAATATTTTATTTATTTATTTGAGAGAGAGGCAGTGAGAGAGAGCCTGAGCGAGAAGAAGGTCAGAGGGAGAAGCAGATTCCCCGTGGAGCTGGGAGCCTGATGCGGGACTCGATCCCAGGACTCCAGGATCATGACCTGAGCCGAAGGCAGTCGTCCAACCAACTGAGCCACCCAGGCGTCCCTATTATTATTATTTTTTGCACTGAATCATATTTCATTGTCTGGATATACCACAGTTTATTTACCCATTCACTTACTAAGCAACTTGTTGATTTCTTCCCACTTTGGGCACTTGTGAGTAAAGCTGCTAAGAACATCTGTGTACAGGTTTTGGTCATAAGTTTCTAATTTCTTTGAATAAATACTAAGGAGTGTGATTACGGATAATATGTTAAAAATTATTTAGTTTTATAAGAAACCACTTCTAAGTGCTCATGACATTTTTCAGTCCCACTAACAATGAATGAGAGTTCTTATTGCTCCACATACGATAGTTGCCAGCATTTGATGTGGTTGGTGTTTTGGCCATTTTAATAGATGCATAATGGAATCTTGTTTTAATTTGCACTTCCCTGATGACATACGATGTGGACAGTTTCTTCATATGCTTACTTGCCATCTGTTTGTCTTATTTGGTGACATGTCTATTAAGGTCTTTGGCTCACATTTATTTGTTTATTCATCCACTCATTTATTATATTCTTCTTTATTTCGTTTTTATTTTATTTATAGCACAGTAAATATTTAGTGTTATATTAGTTTCAGGTGTACTATGATATATCGATTCAATAATTCCATACAATACCTGATGCTCATTATGACAAGTGCCCTCCTTAATCCCCATCACCTATTTCCCCCATCCCCCACCCACCACCCCAGTAGTAACCATCAGTTTGTTCTCTGTAGTTAAGAGTGTTTCTTGGTTTGGCTCTCTCTCTCTTTTTTTCCCCCTTTGCTCATTTGTTTTCTTTCGTGAGTTCCACATATGAGTGAAATATATATATCCCTTCTTCATCCATTTATCTATCATTGGATACTTGGGATGCTTCCATAATTTGGTATTGTAAATAATGCTGCTATAAACATAGGGGTGCATGTATCCATTTGAATTATTGTTTTTGTATTTTTTGAGTAAATACCCAGTAGTGCAATTTCTGGATCATAAGTTAGTTCTATTTTTAACTTTTTGAGGAAACTCTGTACTATTTTCCACAGTGGCTATAGCAGTTTGCATTCCCAATAATGATGCAAGAAGGTTCCTTTTTCTCCACATCCTCCCCAACACCTGTTGTTTCTTGTATTTTTTATTAGCCATTTTGACAGATGTGAGGTGATATCTCATTATAGTTTTGATTGGCATTCTTGTGATGATGAGTGATGTTGCATATCTTTTCATGTGTCTGTTCACCATCTGAATGTCTTCTTCAGAGAAGTGTCTGTTTATGTCTTCTGTCTTTGGCCCATTTTTAAAAATGAGCTTTTTTTCCCCCTGATTGTTGGGTTTTAAATGTTCTTTGTATATTTTGGATCATAGCCCTTTATCAGTTATGTCTTCTGCAAATATTTTTTCCTAATCTATAACTTATCTTTTTATTCTCTAGACATTATTTTTTACAGAGCAGAAATTTTTAATTTAATTTTTAAATTATTGCTTAAGAAATTTTTAATTTTAATGAATTCCAGCTTATCAATTCTTTATTTCATGGATAGTGTCTTTGATGTTGTATCTAAAAAGACATCACCTTATGCAGCCACTTTGGAAAACAGTGTGGGGATTCCTTATGAAATTAAAAATAGAGCTTCCCTATGACCCTGCAATTGCACTACAGGGTATTTACCCCAAAGATACTGATGTAGTGAAAAGAAGGGCCATCTGTACCCAATGTTCATAGCAGCAATGGCCACAGTCGCCAAACTGTGGAAAGAACCAAGATCCCCTTCAATGGACAAATGGATAAAGAAGATATGTTCCATATATACAATGGAGTATTATGCCTCCATCAGAAAGGATGAATACCCAACTTTTGTATCAACATGGACAGGACTGGAAGAGATTTTGCTAAGTAAAATAAGTCAAGCAAAGAGAGTCAATTATCATATGTGGAACATAAGGAATAACACAGAGGACATTGGAAGTTGGAGAGGAGAAGTGAGTTGGGGGAAATCGGAGGGGGAGAAGAACCATGAGAGACTGTGGACTCTGAGAAACAAACTGAGGGTTTTGGAAGGGAGGAGGGTGGGGGTTTGGTGAGCCTGGTAGTGGTACTAAGGAGGGCACGTATTGTATGGAGCACTGGGTGTGATGCATAAACAATGAATCTTGGAACACTGAAAAAATAAAAATAAAAAGGAAAAAAGAAAGGGCACTACCTTACTGAATATCATGTTTTTTCTTATGTTAACTTTTAAGAATTTTACAGATTTGTGTTTTGCATTTAGGAATATGGCCCATTTTCAGATAATTTTTATGAAGGGCAGAAAGTCCCTGTCTAGATTCATTTTTTTGCATTTGCATGTCCAATTGTTCCAGCACCATTTGTTGAAAAGACTATCTTTGCTCCATTGTATTGCCTTCGCTTCTTTGTTAGAGATTAGTTGACTATATTTATGGGGGTTATTTCTGGGCTCTCTATTCTGTTCTGTTGATCTATTTGTTTATTCTTTTGCCAATATCACACTCTCTGGAGTACTGTCACTTTACAGTTAACATTGAAGTCAAGTAGTATCAGTCCTCTAACTGTTCTTCTTTTTCAATATTGATGTTGATGATGATGATGATGATGATGATGATTTCAATGTTGGCTAGTCTGGATCATTTGCCTTTCCATATAAACTTTAGAATAAGTCTGTTGATATTCATAAAATAACTTTCTGGGATTTTAATTGGATTGTATGGAATCCCAATCACATTGGGAAGAACTGACATCTTGACAATATTGAGTCCTTCTATTTATGAACATGGATGCACTGTTTTTTAGGCTCCTTCATTAATTGCACTGCATTTTAAGATTAATACCAGTGCCCTTTCAACTAGGTTATTGTAAGATATAGAAGAGATAGTGTATGAAAATAACTGATCCATAGAAGATATTAATAAATTAAAAATTTATTTTGTCTTTTTTTCTCTTTTTTATAATCGCATCATAGTCAACTACTATTCCAATAAAATAGAGTTTAAAGGTTAATGATTCATTTATGAATATAAAAGAATTTATGATCATTTTAAGGTTCTTATAACTGTAACATTGAATGAATACTCCTTGTGGGATTTAATCATAACTATTATAACTGTTTCTGTCTTATACCATTTCTTTGTATTTATTCATTGGGTCTAATTGTTATTCTGCTCCTGAATGAAAACACCGGAAGGCTCCCCAGCTTTTCTAGTCACTTTTAGGTAACTCAAAGTTCTCTAATCAGTAATTAAAATATTTAGACTCATATAATAGTGAAAGTTTGAATTTAACTGTAAGGCTTTTCTCCCTTCCCTCTTCCAGGTCTGCTGCAGCTGAGGAAAGAGGATGTAGTGCTCCCTTTTTTTTTTCTCCTACCTTGAACTTCTCCTTTTTCCAGATGCTCCATCATTGTTCTAACTCTGGTTTCTGATCCCTTCAGATTTGGAGCATAGGAAATGAAAAGAACTAAAAGGGGTGGGGCAGGAAAGTTTTGATTTAACTAGTACTGTCACAAGCTGAGATCACACTCTCTAGGCTTAATAAGAATTTGAATTTACTCATTCTCCTCTGCAGTGTCTCTCACCTGCACTCTCTTCTGCCTTATTGTTTATTCCTCCTCATCCCCTAAGCATTCAGCTATAGTGACATATTCTCTCTGATGAAGTCTTGTCTATGCCGCATGGCAGCCTTTTGGGACAGAATCAAAGAGAAGGCCATATTTCACATTCAGTCTCTCTCCCTCTGGTTCTCTGTCTCTATCTCGTGTGGCCCATAATGATTTACGGAAAATACACATACTCTCACCGCCTTGATAAATACTAGAAGAGTATGTTATCTAAGGCAACAATCTCAGTGATTAGCAGTGGGGCCGACTTTGTGTTTCTCAGGCAGAAATCATACCCAAGTCCATTCCAGGAGGCATATCAAGCCCTTCTGATGCTCTTGGAGCTCTACTTGCTTGATGTGAGGGAGCGGCAGACACCCCTCTTCCCTGCCTTTATAGGAGAGCAAGGAGACTTGGGACTCACATTATAGCTTCCTCTGAAAAAATCATCTCCAAAATGTGTCTACAGTTTTCCACTTATGACCCTTTTATAACCTTCTTTTGGGTGAGGAGTTAGATAACTAGGTTTTCAGGAACAGGATTTGTAAATTCTGTATGTAGTCTTATGTCCATTTTGAAGAGAAATATGTATTAGCTCTTGGTGCTTCCACTGAAATATTTAATTAATCTGTTACCTTATAACAGAATGAGCTAATTAGCATTAATAGCAATAAATATATTATTTAAATTATGTAAAAGAGTTAAATGTAGGACTCTAAAGGAACAGACTATATAACTCCAAAAAATAGGAGAAAAATTTTAAAGTTCAAATAAAGTTGGAAGATATTGATTTGTAGAGACTGAAGACATGAATTTGAAACAGAACCATCAAAATAATCATTATTTAACAATTTCATATGATAGATTATCTGAATATTGATTTACCTAAAGTACAACAAAGACAAAGAGGAAGAAACAAGGATACAGTAATTCAGAAATGCATAATGATAAACATTTCATATTGTGAATCTGCTCCCTTGAGCTAAATGTCATAGTGCAAGAGGCTTCCTGTCTTCATGACAGTAAGATCACATATGTAAATGCAAATTTCCCAGTTCACTTCTGTCATTGTACTTGGTATGAAAAATCTATTTCTCAACATAATTGTTGACTCTTCTCCAGAAAGGGCCGAAAAACTAGAGAACTTTGGAACAGAGCCCACAGGAGAATATTTTCATTCATTGTTAGGAAAAATGTACTTAAGAACCTGGTATTAATATGTAATTATAACAATATAAGTAACAAAGCTAATAATGAAAAGATGAAACTTTGCTAGGGAATTTGCTTATTTGCAATTAAGATTCTATTAGGGGTTTTCTTCCGGTAGTTTGATTTTCTTAACTAATCATTTATGAAAATATTGTCTATATTCCAAATGGAAACAGCTTATTTATTTCTTTCTGATTGTAAAATAATACATATTATCTGGACTTCCAGTGCTATTGAACATTAGACTAGCCAAATCCTGTAGTTTTTACTCTGTTCTATCATTGATTCTATAGCATCTGATTAGCTTCTTGTCCTTTTGAAATTCTTTCCAAACACAGCCCCTGTTATGCTGCTGTCTCCATCAGCTCTACAGTCTATAAGGACAGAGATTTTTTTCCTATTTACATCAGTCTAATTCACTGCCTAGAATAGTACCTGGCCTATGAAGGTACTCATTAAATATTTAATGTACATATTTTACATTTTACATATCTGTCTATTCCTTTTCTGATTCTTTTGTTAACTCCTTTTTCTTCTCCCAAATCTTAAAGCTGATTATTTCCCCAAAGTTGAGTCTTTTTCTCTCCCTACTTCTTCATTTTTGAGCCCTCATGCATTATAATCATATGACTTCTCTAAATGCCACCCATGTCTCTATCACTGACCCTGTCTTCTTTTCCAGAGTGAAATCTCCAGCATCCCTGTGACTATCTTTATATGTTTGTCCCAAAGTCACCTCAAATTTAGCATATCTAAAAGTTGTCTTTTGAGTTCTCAGTCTGTAATAGTGGTTCTCATCCTGATAACCCTTTTCTTTCTCCAGTTTTGTTTTTTTTTTTTAGAAATAACTGACATACATCACTGTGTAGGTTTAAGGAGTACAGCATGATGGTTTGATTTACATATATTGTGAAATGATGACCACAATAGGTTAGTCAACATCTACCCTCCATTATCTCATATAGATACAATAAAAAGAAAAGAGGGAAAAAATTCTCCTTGTGATAAGAACTCATAAGATGTACTCTGCTAACAGCTTTCCTATATATCGTACAGCAGTGTCAGCTGTGGTCATCATGTTTACATCACATGCCTGGTACTTATTCATCTTAAAACTGGAAATTTATACCTTTCAACCACCTTCCCATTCTCACAGCCCCCACCCACTGCCCCTGGTAACCACAAATCTCTTTTTCTATGAGTTTGGTGGGGGCTCTTTAGTGTGTGTGTGTGTGTGTGTGTGTGTGTGTGTGTATGTATTTGTTTCTTTGTTTGTTTTGATTCCATAGATAAGTGAGATCATATAGTATTTCTCTTTCTCTGTCTGACTTACTTCACTTAGCATAAGGCTTTCAAGTTCCATCCATGTTACAACTCTATTTTAGTCAATGGCACTATTATTTTCTCATTCTCCCTACTTCAAATTCTAAATCTATTTTGGCAGGCCTATATTTTCATTTTAACCATCACCAGTACCACTGGCATTAGCATCAATCATCATCAGTAATATTTATATAATGTTTTATAATCTGAAAAGTATTTTTGCATCTATATCGTTCTGTCTTGGAACTTGTTCCTACCTTTTTCCAAGAGACTAATTTTTGACTATTTAAAATATTTGATTTACTATTGTGCAATAAATTAAAATTACAATCAAGGTAACTGTAACAAGGAGAAGTGCAGAGTGCTGTGAATTGGGATAACAGATGCCTAACTTAATTGTTTGCATATGAATGTGCTTATATGTGTGTTTGTGTGTGTATTTTGCAAGGCTGATTGGATAGGCTTGCTGAAGTATATTACATTGAAGTAGATGCTGAAATATATACAGGAGAGCTAGAGGAAATAGTACATACAGTGACCCTGACATGGAAAGGAACATGGTATTTTTAAGAACCCGTAAGAAAGCTAATGATCCCTGAATGGAATAACAAGGGAAAGAGTGGCAGAAGATAAGGCTAATGAGATAGGCAGGGTCTACAGCCTCACTGAAAACATTTATTTATACAGAAAGTATGATGCTATAGTATATTTTATATTAATTGTATGTTTTTCACTTTTGACTTCTGAAATCCTCTCATTTGTGACTATGATAACCTAATCTTTTAAATAACTGATTAACTGGTTTATTTTCACAAAATATATTTAATATTATAGAATTCCATAATCACTATATGTTTGCTACTGATTTACTCATTCTTTCATATTTTATTTATTTATCTATTTTAAAAGATTCTATTTATTTAGTTGACAGGGAGAGTGAGAAAGAGCACAAGAGCAGGGAGAAGCACAGAAGGAGAGGGACAAGCAGACTCCCTGCTGAGCAGGGAGCCTGGCACTGGGTTTGACCCCAGGACCCTGGCATCATGACTTAAGCCAAAGACCGACGCTTAACCAACCGAGCCACCCAAGCACCCCTCTTCTGTGTTTTAAAAAAACATTTGAGAATACCAAATGTTTAGTTACAATAACATTGAATATATGAGTTTTTCACTATTGAGCCTTTCCATTAGTATACATTCATTCATTTATTTAGGTCTACTTTCATATAGTTTAAGAAAGTTTTATAATCTTCATCACAAATGTATTGTATAGTTAAAAAAAATTATTCCTAGATAGCCTTATAGTTTTGCTTCTAAAATAAATGGATTTTTTTTCCTACTAGGTTTTAAAATAACTTTTACTATATTTTAAGGGTAGAATGGATTTTGTATTTTGTGTCCAGCTACCTAGTAAAGATTTCTAGGTAAACAATCAGATAATCTTTTAAAAATATAAACCAAAGAAGAAATAATGAAGACAAAATCCCCAGGCATCCTTTTTTTTTTTTTTTAATTCTCAGAAAGCGAATTAAAGAATGGACAAATAAAGTTGGGGATATTTAGAGTAGGAGATAATTGGAAAGGAGATGAAGTTATAGTTACTGGAATGGAACATACTTGCTGAAGTGAATGGAGGTGAATTTAAAGATCTTTCAGAACTTTCCCTGGAGTATTCCTCATAAAGGAAAATACCTTGATGTGGCTCTCAAGTTTTGACAAGTGCTTTAAATCTAATTGACTGCTGGCTTGCTTTTCTCTGCTAGGTGACTCATATCACCAATGCTTTTAATCTTAAGTTTATCACAAATGCAGGATGTCCTCAGTGCCTTCATCTTCAACACACACACACAAAACCTATTAACACCTTTGGATGTCTTCCGTACCCTCTTTTCTGTAGCCATCACACAGTGGAATGAGTGAATACCACCTCGTGGGTAGCATGGGCAAGTAGGTCAGATTGGACTAACTGTCGTTGAGTAGTCCCTCTAAAAACAGGGACCCAGTTATCTTAACTGAACTGGAAACTGTAAGGCTAGCCAGCTGGACTGGAAGCCTTGTAGGAAAGACAGTCAATCTATGTCCCCAAATCATACAGGTCCCCACTTTAGAGACCCCCAAATTGTGAACAACATGTTCTTTCCAGGAACATCATGCATACCCTTGAGATTGTGTGTCTTGTGTCCAAATCACACATTATTTTGCTCCCCTACCAAGAACATAGTGACTTGTGGCATAGTCATGGTCATAAGAAGTCTTCGAATGTTTAAGCGAACACCAACAGTATATGAGGTGGCATGCAGGTGATTTGGGGTTTGGTTTCCATTTATATAGCATTTTGGAAAAGGCAAAACTATAGCAGTGGAGACCAGATTAGTGGTTGTCAGGGCTTGGGGAAGGGGCAAAGGTATGACTATAAAAAAGCATTACAAGGGAGTTCATGGTGAATTACATTCTGTATAATTTTAGTATAAGTGAATTTTATCATAGTCTGTTCTGAATATTACCATAAAGCATAGGATAGATGATGAGAAAAAAATGTGTATGTATATAAGGGAGATACAGAAATAGTTTCTATGATGAGTGTTATAAATAATAAAAATAATCATAACATTTAATATTATTTTTGATAATCTATACATCCTATATTTACATTTTATATAATTACCAAATTATACTAGACTTCATGTAATGCTAAATTTAGTTCAGTTTTTTTTTCTCTGAATTTAGTTTTAATTTCCCAAATCTACTCTGGATGATTGTCACATTGGGGGTCAGGGAGGTGTGAGTTTGGAGTGGTGTTGAAGTTGGTGATGAGGAAATTTTAAGGTTGAAGTCATAGTAATGCATGTTCACATCTCTCACTTTCTGTAGACACCCCATCACAGCGAGTGCAGTTTATTCTTGGAACTGAGGATGATGATGAAGAACACATTCCTCATGACCTTTTCACAGAACTGGATGAGATTTGCTGGCGTGAAGGTGAGGATGCTGAATGGCGAGAAACAGCCAGGTGAGGATTTTTGTTGAAGGGTGAAAGTATAATAAACAATGTTCATGTTATTGGAAAAGAGATTTGTAAAGCCACGATTTTGCAAACATCCATGAGCTTTGATTTCTGAAATTGCTCATCTGGCCTGGGCAGATCCTATAAAGGGATATGGGTCAGGATGAAATCTGAAGGCAGCAATTATAGTAAATAGTGATGCAGAGCCAGCAACAGCTGCAGGCTGAAAGATAAACAGTAGCATAATTTGTGTGTCATCAGGAAAACAATAGGAATCTAAAAGTGATTTATTTCTATCTTTTTAACTGTTGGCCTATGCCCAAACTAGTGATATTATATGATAGATAATCTGAGTGTGGGGCTTTTTTAAAGAAAGGAAAAACATTATAAGAGGCTTTAGGTATAGTCCTGGATTTATTTATGTACTATTTGGTGAGGGTAAAAATATTTTGTAGTGTGTTTCTAGGATATATATATACATCTAAACATAGTGTTTTTTTCAAAATAACTTTTCAAAAATTGCTTTTCAAAAATTACTTTTCTGTCAACTGTAATTAATGTTTCTATACTGCCATGTAATTGATGAATTGCTGTAAAAGAATAATAAGCTAAATTTTACATTTACTTTTCATTCATTCATTCTTGCTTTTTTTTGCTCATTTATTCAACAAACAATTATGGAATATCTATAATGTGCCAGGTATAAGGGATAGAGAACAACCAAAATCTTGGACTTGACTTTAACAATCTCACAGTTTAATGAGGGATTCAGACAAGTAAACAAAGTTGTAAATACTGTTTAATGAATGCTGTGACACAGTTGTGCACAATGAACTGTGGTCATACCAAGTGTTGTCCTTTAACCACTGCTTCCCAAATTTTAATATGGATATAAATCACCTGGGGTCTTGCTGAAAAGTAGACTCTGTATGCCTCAGGCATGGAATCTCAGATCCTGCATTTCTAATAACCTTCCAGCTGATGCCACTCCAGTGTTTTTGGTTTGAGGATCACATTTTATGTAGCAAGGATCTAAACCACAAGGGTGAAGGAGAAGGGATCAAGATAGCTTTCCTAGAGGAGGTGATTCCTGAGCTGGCTCTTGAAGGGTGAGTTGGACTTAGCTAGGAAGAAAAGGTGAAGGGGCGTTATTCTAGGTAGAGGAGGTGGGATATGCTTGAACATGTCCATTGACACAGGTTTGATTGCTTTGCTAGGTTATCCCTTCCATAGTCACACAGCTCTCAGTGTTAGAAATTCTTTCTGTTGGCCATATTTTTCAGTGGCCTAGGGATTGAACAGTCCTATGAAGGCCACTGTACACCGCTGGATCATATTAAATTTCTGGTTGCATTTAATTATTGCCTTAACTCTACCCAGAGTTAGTGTGAAATTAAATGTTCAGTCATGATATTATAAATAATACTGGCTTAGTTAATTCTTGTTTGATAAATTTTGAATAGTCTTCGCAGGTTCCTTTTACTTAAAAAGTACTAGAAGTAAACAGAAGAAAATTAAAATGTCTATTACCTATTCCATCTCTGTTAACATTAAAAAATAAAATAAAATGAACTGCTAGTCTTTAAAATTACCAAAGTATAGAAAGATTAAAAGACAAAAGTATCCTCGACTCTTGTTCACATTACCTCTCTTCAAAGGTAATCACTGTTCTTGTTTCTCTTCTCATAAAAATTTCATACCTAGATCTGCATGAAAATGTATGTCCTTTTAAAATTTATACACTAGGGATTACATACAACGTTCATGCCTCACTTTTTCACTTAATAATATATTTAGACCATTTTCCATTATTATCAGTACAGGGCACTCAATCTTTTAATAATTGCGTTACATTTAACAATATGAATGAACTTTATATTTAGGCTATCTTGATAAGGTTCTAGGTTGTTTTATACGTTTGCTACAAACATTGCTGTAGTGATCATTCACATGTATAATCTTGGTGTTATTTTGTAGGTGTTTAGGTAAGGTGAATTTTTAACAGTAGAACTTATTTACCAATGAGAGCAGGCTTTTAAATTTTTATAGATATTTGCAAAATCATCTTTATAAAATGTTTCAGTAATTCATATTTCTATGAACAGTGTATTTCTATGAACAGTGTATATGAACAGAGAGTTTATTTTCCTCAAACCCTTGCAAGACTAAATCATCAAAATTTTACATTTTTTGCTAATTTTTTAAAATATTTTATTTATTTATTTGACAGAGATCACAAGTAGGCAGAGAGAGAGAGAGGAGGAAGCAGACTCCCCGCTGAGCAGAGAGCCCCATGCGGGCCTCCATCCCAGTACGCTGGGATCATGACCTGAGCCGAAGGCAGAGGCTTTAACCCACTGAGCCACTCAGGAGACCCCATTTTTTGCTAATTTTATAGATGAAAAATAAATCTTATTTTTAAAAATTATTGGTAAGATTGAACGTCTTTCCAAAAATATGCTTTAATTTTTTTTCCTGTGAACTAAGTGTTCCTTTCCTTTACCTGTTTTGTCAAATCATTTTCTATATTTGCCTTTTTAATATTTTAAATTAGTGATATGTTGTTCTGTCTGAATTCCCCTTTTTAGTGAATAAAAATCATGTTAGTTAATCATTTATTTTCTAAAGTTTTCTATTATAATATATTAAATATAGAACCAAATTTGAAGTAGTTTTTATATGACTTGGTAGATTTTAACTATCTATTCTGGTTTTTTTTTTCTCCCAACTGCTTCAAAACTAAGTGCTTTGGACTTTTCATGTATATAATGTGAATGCTCATCTTTTTTATTTGGCGACAGAAGAACAATGTATGATGATCTTTACCGATTAGCATTATGACTTTTGCTCTCTCATAACTAAAGAATTATTGATAAGGAATTTAAAGTGTAAACCTCCCTGTTTAAGGCTGGAAGCATCTCTCCTCAACTGGTTAGAAGAAATACTAGGTATTCCTGGATGGCCCAAAGAAAGGCTATCTGTTGGATATGATGACTATGAAGCTCTGGTTAGTTTGAGTCTCTTTATTGCTGAAAGGTACTTTTTGGAAGCATTTCTTTTATATTCCTCTCTTGACTGTCATCCTACATGATAGAACTGAGAAGTACAATTGGAATGTGTATTTTGTCAGGAGTAACTCCTTTATTCTTAAAATGGCTGGTGATTTTTCATCTTCCAGATCAAATAGTGATCTGTTCCTCTTTTTTTTTTTAAAGATTTTATTTATTTATTTGACAGACAGAGATCACAAGTAGGCAGAGAGGCAGGCAGAGAGAGACGGGGAAGCAGGCTCCCACTAAGCAGAGAGCCTGATGCGGGGCTCGATCCCAGGACCCTGAGATCATGACCGGAGCCGAAGGCAGAGGCTTAACCCACTGAGCAACCCAGGCGCCCCAGTGATCTGTTCCTCTTAAGCAGTAACTTCCTTGTGACTTGCTCACTCTCCTGAAGCTCTATTATGGCAGAACAAGACTAGAATCTACAGCTTTCACTTTATCCTAGTTGAACAGGTAGGATTTTATCATGCTCTCATGGATTAACCTGAACAACATGTTTATCCTAAACCACCAAAATGTATTCCCTTTCATTTATACAGAAGAGAAGAGTTGATGCAGCTAATTATTAGTATTCTCTAATGTTATTAAATAGGACCTGTGTTCTTAGCCATGCTTCTGGAACCCTGTGCATGGTACAGCTAATTGAGGTTCAAGGAGACATCTGATGAGCAGTCAAAATAGTAACAGACTCAAAGAGGAGGGTGGATGAATTTTGGCTGAGACACAGTACGTCAGGGAAGAACAGAGTATATTTATTGAGGACTTAGAAATGTAGTGACTTTTAAAGTGGCAGAAGTAATTTTATTCTGGTTGCCCTAGTTCATCTAGAAAGACTAATTTTAGTTAATTTAGGGCTCCATCTGATTTTCCAAATGCAATTTAATTCTAATAAATCATTAGCATAACTAGTTGAAGCACTTCTTTCTTTTGATTAGTATTCCAGGGGAGATTAATAATTTTCTACCCTAATAGTAGAAATAAAAAGGATATTTTATCAGCACATTGCACCTGTCACATATCATATCTTGAATAATTCATGCCCACTGTTGTTGCCAAGTAAAACTTAAGCAAAGTTTTAGATTTTGAAGCTAAATTTTTGAATCATAATTATTTAATAAATGTTTGTGAAAGCCAGCTGTTCACTTTTAAAAACCCTAAGAGAAGCCATATGACAAGGGCTAATGAAATCAACACAATTACAATGTCCTGCTTATAAATAACATATAATGTTATTAATAGAAAAACATGCAAAGATACCACAGCTGTGCAGTTATGAAGACAACATGTTTGACTCACTGTGGTTGCCCTTTAAAAGTGCTACCCACAAATGAGCTCAGAAGAAGCAAAGCAGGGGGTAACAGTTGGCCTCTGATACATACAAGGTAGTGTCAAAAAAGATTATTGCATCAAAACAATTTTATTGATGCTGTGAAGGCATTTGGTATTCAAAATTAGGAAAGATTTAAGTCATCATTAAGATTTTTCCATGAGATGTGAGATGTGAAGAGAGTATGGATTAAGAACAGCTAGGGGCACTTGGGTAGGTCAGTGGGTTAAGCACCTGACTTTGGCTCAGGTCATAATCTCAGGGATAGAGCCCTGTGTCTGGCTTCCCTCTCAGCGTGGAGTCGTCTTGGCTCTCTGCTCCCCCACCCTGACCCCTTCATCAAGGGTGCATGGGCGTGAGCGCCTGCTCGTGCTCTCTCTCTCTCAAATAAATAAGTAAAATCTTTAAAAAAAATCTCTATAAGGACAGCTAATGTTTCTAGGTTTGGATATATTTCACTTCTCCTTTCCCCTTAAAATAGGCACTTTATGATTACATATGTTATTGTCTGCCCCCACCTTAACCATGTCCCTCCTCCCTCATCTGTAGCCGCAACTCGTTTCTCTTAAGAATCCATAACTTGGCCCAAGGCTATACTTTTGGATAATATTTTACTTTCTATTTGGGTAGAACCAGAGAATAAAAAATCCTAGAAAAGTTAAAAGGAATTAGTAGGAATAGAATAAACAGAAGGAGTTAATTTCTAAGGAGAACATCTATTTCTAATTTGCAGAAGAATTTTATTTTGTAGGTTTTTAATATGCGTATTGTAGAAGAGATTATCATCTCTTAATCCTCAAAGAATTTATGAAACACCTATTTTATTTTATGTTTTTTTTTTGCTGTTTAGTAGAAAGAAATTCTAATGTGTTAATCCTGGAGGAAAACGGATCCAGACACACTGTAGGAAAATCGAATAATCTCAGAGTTTAAATCTGCCCCTCCCTCCCGAAAATGTCATACAGTTGGCCTGCAGTTTTGATTTTTTTCATTGTTCATTACATCTCATTCATGCCTGTGAGACTCTTGCTTGCTGTTCAAACAAATGTCAGCTGAGTTTATTTGAAAACTGGAATAAATTGCAGCACTTTACGTCATTAACTGCAATCAGGCATTTTGCAACTGACTGTCTATTCAATGACTGCAAATCTTTAAGCAGGATTTGGTGTGTTCCCAGATATCTTAATTTCAATCTTTGAAACATGAAATGTAATAAGAAGCAGAAAAGAGAGATACACTTATGTATTTGTGTGTGTGTAGAGAGAGAGAGAGAGAATACATATAAAGGATATATATATACACATATACATGTATATAATTTTTAATATAGTCCTTTAAAAATAATTATTTAAACAGCTTTTATCACTTTTGGCATAATTCTGGAGTTGGCCTAAAACACTGAATCTTGAAATGCTTAGAAACTTGATATTTGTAACTTGTGGGTTTCTTTTTATGGAAAGTATCTTATGCTTCTTCCTATAATATTCATAAAATCTATGGCCAAATCAAACTAGCATCCAAATAGTTGGTTATCTTAACTACCAAACTGGAATTCCTAGAGATTCCATTCTTCTTTTCTGAAGGACCAAGCCTCCAATCTGAAGGGCATTATACCAAAAGGAGAAAGATACCTTTAGATTTGTTTTTAAAATTTCTTTTCAGAGACACACATAGATCAATGGAATAGAATAGAGAACTGAGAAAGACCAACCCAAGTAGAGCTATTGGATTTTTAAAATATTTTATTTATTTATTTGACAGACAGAGATCAGAGGTAGGCAGAGAGGCAGGCAGAGAGAGGAGGAAGCAGGCTCCCCGCCGAGCAGAGAGCCCGGCGCGGGGCTCGGTCCCAGGACCCTGAGACCATGACCCGAGTCAAAGGCAGAGACTTCAACCCACTGAGCCACCCAGGTGCCCCAGAGCTATTTGATTTTTGACAAAGAGTAAAAGCTATTTAGTAGGAGAAGAATTGTCTTTTCATCAATGGTACTGGAACAGTTAGAGACCTATAGGTAAAAAATACCTCATAGTGTATACAAAATTAATTCAAAATAAATCATAAATCTAAATGTAAAATGTAAAGCTATACAAATTTGAGAGGAAAATATAGGCAAGAATCCTAGGAGGACCTAGAACTACAAGATGAATTTTTAGACATGATATCAAAAGAAAATATTCATAAATTAGATGTCACCAAAATTAAAACCTCTGTGCTATGAAAGATCCTGTTAAGAGGATAAGAGCAAGCTAATAGACAAGGAGGAAATATTTACAAATCATGTATCTGACAAGAATATTATATATAAAAAATGCAAAGACGTCCCAAATTTCAACAATGTGAAAATAAATCAATTAGAAAAATGAGCAAAAGCATAGTCTGGAAGTGACACACATAATTTCTGCTCACAATTTCTTGTCCAGAACTAGTCAATAATCATATGGTCTCACCCAGTCAAAAGGGAGCCAGGAAGTGGCTATTCTTTACTAGTTAGAGAGGGACAACTAGTTGATGAACAGTACTAAGGACCATCACATGCTTTGTGAAGTATTATGGCCCTATTAAGGCCTGAAAATCATTAAGAATCAATAATATGAAAAATTCCCAACTGTATACACAAAAATATTCTATAAAATTGTCAGCATTGAAGAAATACTGTCAGTGATTTGAGGCTTAAATGTAAGTTTTTTCAACCTTCAAGTGTCTTATAAACTTATGATAGGTATAGGTATTCCCTGTCCATCAACTGTTGGCAGGCATGGTTATTCTTCTTGTTGGTTTCCTTTCCATTTTCTGACAACTTTTGCTTCCTGAAGAGTGAGGATAGATACATAGCTTTCTTTATCTTTCTTGGAACTTTGCACATTAATCATTCTGATTAACCCTTTTGGTTAGTTATTTTTGGCTGATCCACTGATTCCCTAATTAGTTACTGTTAGAGTTAGATCATTTGATTACATATAACAATAATATAATAATTTATAGAGAATTTGAGTGGTATTGGATAGAGAGATAAAGTTAGAACAAAAATTACTAAGGAGAGGTGAAATGAGGAAAATGGTGGAGGTAAAGGGAGAAAAAGGAATTTAGGCTTTATTTAGGGTTCATTAAAAATGACGGAATTAAACTGGTCACCTATTAGGAGTAGAGAACAAGTCCCCAAAAAATGAGGCTTAGTGCTTGTACAAGACAGTGGAATCACTGGTTTCTCTTTAATCCTTCCACTTATCTCAGTTAAACAAACTCAGATATTATTCGTTTCACTCTAAGAAGGCAGTGGTCTCTGATTTGGCATCTTGACATCAAGGTTCTTCTGTTCTCAATCTGGGCAGGAAGGTCCAGGGATTGGAGGCTAAGCTCCCTTCTCATAGGTTTCTGTAGTCCCTGGGAAATGACTGCAATCACTAGATTTCATCCAAGCAGGCCTAATATGTATTTTTCTTGTAAAATATCTCCCAAATTATACTAGCACCCCTAAAAATCAAGTGGAAAAATTATTAAGAGACTCAAATATTTCATTTTAAGACCTCCTACTGAAGAAAAATGAGTATTCTTCCATTTTGTTTTGCATCTTTTTCAATTGCCATTTTACTTTTATGAAGTACTATTCCTTCTATGAAGTCTGTTAATTCTACAGCAGATTCACTGTGACTCCTGAATAAACACATTATTTTTTCAGAGCTCAAGAAACTAATAAAAATAACATTTGATTTTCTTTGTCTTCTATACAACTTCCAATGACAAAAAGAATGCTTGTTAAGTGAAATTAAAGTGAAATAAACCAAATTACTTGGGCTAGTTTTTACTTTCGAACCCACAAAACCAAGAAGCAATGTGAATATCTTTGTTTCTACTTTTTATTCTGGGGACAAAGGCTCATTCCATCTAAAATGTAATATTCAATGTGCTGATAATGTTTATTTGTGTAGGTGGTTGAAGTTTGAAGAAGATGTGGAGGATGGAGGAGAAAGGTGGAGCAAACCCTATGTGGCTACTCTTTCATTGCACAGCTTGTTTGAGCTGAGAAGTTGTATTCTGAATGGAACTGTGTTGCTGGACATGCATGCCAACACTTTAGAAGAAATTGCAGGTATATCTTTTTTTCCCTTAGTCTAGTTCACTCATCTTGGTATAGTTGATTTCTGTTATTCCCTTTTCCTTATAATTATATGTATACCTTTGGAAAATTAATTCTTATAATCAGCATATGAGACCTTAAATATAACTTTCTCCTCCCTTATTTAAGATGGAAGAAGTTGAATCTCAGAGGAATGTGGTCTAACTTGTCAGTGGCAAGTCTAGAACAAGAACCTAGATATCCTGACTCACATTTAATATATATTGTTTTTCACTATCATGCTTAATTAACTGTCGCCATTAGGAAATTGAAGGGAAAAAACTCATAAAGCTAGAGATGGATTTTTCCAATATTCAAATGCATGAAATGATTTTTAAAAATCCACAGATAGGGAAAATGTTAATTTAGAACAAAACAGGGAAAGGTATGGCCATTTATTTTAAACTGAATTAAAACTCATGGATTCCAGAGGATGCCAAGCAACGCAGTTGAGATTAGTTTGAAATTTAATATTATGACTAGTCCCTAGGATGAAAGATTTGTATTAGAAGCCTATTATGTCTATATAACACAAGTAGTTATGTTTAGGAAGCATCTTACTGTTACTCTAGAAATAGAGGAAAGAACTCCTGTATCTTTCGATTTGGAAGACAAACACATTTTAGCAAAAACAAAGTAATACAAAAAGAGTTTTGAAAGAGTATAAATGAAATAGTTAATGGAGATTTTAAAAATAAAAATAAAGCAATAACTCAGGCGGTTTTTAAAATTTCTAGTTTGGAAAAAAGAAATAAAAGCAGTTCCACATAGAATTTATTTGTAAAGTAGAAAGACTTAAGGGAGTCTTTAATGTCTAAATTATGTTGTAGAAATGGAAAAAACAAACTTCCAAAACTCAGTGAATGTTTTTTTGATTATATAAGTGAATGAATATTATACAAAAAATAGATATAATTTAATCTTCAGAATAGTCTCATGAACTAAGTATCATTCCCATTTTTCAATAAGAAAATAGAAATTCTGAGACTTTCAAGGCCCTTTTTCCATCTAAAGGCCTCTGACTGTAAGCAGTGTGTTCCTTATATTACACTACAACCACTGTCTGAAGAAAAAGCATGGCTTGAAGTGGATGTTACCCACATTTTATTGATAGTTTAATTCCTTTAAAAATTATTTATTTGGTCATTGGAGCTGATAGACATGCATACATTGCAATATTTGTGAAAAGAAAAGTAAGTGTGGAAAGACATCTCGGCCTACAATATTAAGCAAAAACAATCAGAACAGAAAAAAATGGTTTAGATAAGCCTTTTTTTCCCTTCTTTCCTGGAGTTTCATAGTACACCTATAAAGAGCTTTCCCTTTAAAATACATAACGAGTCAAAAAGATTGTATGGTTAAGTACAGTATATTTTTCAGAAAAACACAGGGTACAATCATGGATAACACTAACTGAAGACTTAGAGAAAAATGTTTAACTTAGGAATTAGCAAACTTCTTGTGAATGCTGGAAAAGTAGCTATCCAATGTAATTTCTTAGCTTTACATTATGGGGTCCTGCTGATATCCCATAACATTTTTGTGTTTTAATTAGGAACCAAATGACATTTTCATGGTCCTTTGCACTTTACGAAGCTCTTTGTAGTAATTCTCCATAATCTTTTTGATACTCAAAACAAAATTGGGGCTTAGTATTATGATTGTTTATCTTATTTCATAAATGGAGAAATGAGATGCAGGAGGTTACCCAAAATAAAGAGTTTATTTATGCCAGTGATGGCATTACCTTTGAAAATGGGTTAATCCAAACAACTTTTGGACTGGCTGTATCTAATAGACTGTCAGATTCCTCAACCTGCCAAAATTAACCTCAGAAACACCCTTCATTACTTAAAGCATGTATATTCTAATGCTTTTGTGAGAAATTTACTTCTACCAGAAAATCTCCCATGAATTTGACAGAAACTCTGTTCATCTTATCACCTTCAATCAGTTTTTTGGTCTAAATTTATGTTTCCTTTCCCTCCTGCTGTCCCCTTCCCCAAGCTCTGTTCTGTAGAATATGGGAGGATTGTTAGCTGTGTTAATTCTTGCTCTTGAAAGCAAACTACATTTTCTGAGTCTGTCCTTACAAAGGAAAGTAGTTCAATGGAAGTCTTGATACCTCAAATAGCTTTTATTCTTTCTGCTCGTCTAATTAGTCTATATCTTTATGTCTCCAAAGTAGCTCAACTTGAATGTCCCATTTTCAGTTCAGAGCAGTCTGTAAAATGCCATTCAGTAGATGTCAGTGGTTTAGAGCTAATACCACATTTTTAAAAATGATAAAAAATACCTGTTGATCATTATTACCTTAAATTTCTTTTCACTCATTAATGAGAAGAGATTTCCTCTCTTTGAGTAACTGTAATTCGACTTATTTAATCCAAAGGTATTTGTTTCTGCCCTTAATAAAATCTTACTAAGACATTTTCTCCCTATAGTTTGTAATTATTTTCTGTTTACTTTTTGCTATTTTTGCTTTGTGACAATTGAATTGTATTACTAAGTATGCATTAACTATACTTTACATTTTTAAGACTTCTAACTTTGTAAAGTATTTTCACATTCATTATATGTTATTATCACTGTAACCTTATGAGATAGAGAGGAGGCTACACCCCGTTTTATAAACAGATAAACAGGAAGTGATATATCATAGGTGGTACTTGCAGCGATGGGAATAATTTCTTTTATTAACCTATAATCATAAGTTTTGTTTTATTCTATTTCATGATAACTTGTGACCATAGTGATTAACAATAGGACCTGAAACTCTTCTTCACCTCTTATTTATCATGTTTTTCTATACGTTAGGAAGTTACTAACATATTAGTCACTAGTTTCAGTTTTACAAAAGCTAGATATAATATTATCTTTAAGGGCTCTAAACTCTTAAACTTCGTGAATGCACAGGCTCTAGTATTTTCTAATAGAGAAATGTGACCCAGATATTGTTTCAGAATAATCAAGAATTTTTTTTAATCAGTGTTCTGATATGTTTTTAATAGTCTTAGATAATTCTTTAAAGAGATTTTTTAGACTTAGCAGGAGAAAATCCCATTTGTATCTGGCAGGTCTGTCAAGAATGTCTGGTATAATTAAAGTAGGATTTTCTTTTGGACAAAGTTAATTTAAAAATGTCTATTTCCCAATGTTTGGAATAAATTTTAACTTCTTCCTTCAAAATATTATTTAACCTTTTAAAATCCAGTATTCTTCAGATATGCTTTCTTACTGTGATTTAGTCTGATAAAGATTAATTGTATTTAAAATGCTTCTTAATTATATTTATATAAATTACAGGCGATTTTATGGTCTATGTCAATCTCTTTGGAATTCAGCACTATAAAGATTAGTAATGGAAAAATTCCCTCTGCATTTGTATGCTTTACCCTAATTCTGTCAATGGGAGTAAGAAATGAAAACCAAACCAAAGTTAGGACCATGGACAGATTATCAATCATAACTCTCCATTTATTAAAACAACTTTTTAAAAAAAGATTTATTTATTTGAAAGAGAGAGAGGAAGGGAGAGAGAGCACAGAGGGAGAGGGGGAAGCAGACTCTCTGCTGAGCAGGGAGCCTGACATGGGACTTGATCCCAGGAGCCTGAGATCATAATCTGAGCTGAAGGTAGTTGCTTAACCAACTGAGCCACCCAGGCTCCCCTAAAACAACTTTTGTTGTTTAAAATATTCCATTGAAGGAAAAAATTGAAGTTTGCTTCACTGAGTGTAATCTGCATATTTAGGAGTATGGGAATAGTCACAATATTGTTTAACATGTCCATACTATTACCATCCTTGTTCTGGAAAGTAAGTATTCTTAGGGTAGTTTACAATTTTAATATATATGTATATATACACTTCTGTCAACCAAACTGCTGAATTTAGACCCTTCCTATTTCTTACTCCTCCCCACTCCCAGAATCTTTGAAAGTTAAGGCAATGGGTTTTTAAGGCAAAGAATTTATATGATTATCTTCTAAGGGGCAGAGATTTCCATAGAATCTGTAAATCTCATGATCTCTGGAGGTTTTCATTCAGTGGTTAAGATGGATTGATCACAATAAACTAATTGCCTGATAAGAATGAAAAATAATTTTTCGTTTTCTGAGACCTTTTTATAGAAATGCTACTAGTGTTCCTAGAGCCTGCTTAGTGCTAGAAGAGTGTGACCTATTTATCCTTTTCGTTCTCACTTCTCCTGATATCAGCCAGATCCTGGCATTGTGCTTTGGCAGGCTAGACTGTGTCATTTAGACATCATAGCCAGCTGAGATTGTGGGACTTGATTTTGGGCCCTACGCCATTATGGCTCATTATCCTTTCCTACTTTTCAAGGTTAATACTAATATATATTATAGTGGTGAGGAGAACAATGAAAGTGATTAGTGACTCAGACTCCCATTGGTACTTAAATCTCACCTCAGTATAAGTTATATTCCTAAGTAAGATGATTAAATTTTCTAGTTCATTAAGATATATTTGATGCAGTTATACCTCAGAGGAGTTTACTGTGTATTTCTGTGTGGCTAATGAGCAGATGAATAGTTTTTTTTTTCTATTTACTTTCTCTTATGTAACTGTTTCAGATAAAGACCTTATTTCTGAAAGACTGTGAAGCTAGTGACTTAGGGGTTTTAGTAGTGCTTAAGCCCGGAAAGACTGTACTTTGGTAAGAACTAAAAATCATAACCATGTACATAGGATTTTATATGCTTCATTTGATTCTGATTAGAATATTGAACTGGGGATACCCATTATGGCTTAGAGATGAAGCTGTGGTACAGTGGCACCCTTCTGGTGTTTTAATAACCTACTTTATAACTCCCATTATGAAGTTTATGTGGCATATTTTATATACATTTTTCCCTCTTAGCAAGGTTTCAGTGTAAAGTCACATATGTTGGCAATTTATCATTTCTTTTATTTCAAATTAATCCAAGGATATTATAACTACTCCTCTCCAAAGAAGTGAGGTATAGATTTAAATATTCTATACTGTCATATATTTTCCAAATTGAAAGGGACTTTAGAGGTAATTATAGTGAATATTATGGCTCATTCTTAAATATACATTCTATCTCTTTCCATTGTAAGCAGCAAAGTAACAGAACAAAGTTGGTAAATTATACTTACCCACTGTCTGTCTGATTTTGTCAGGCCTATGATCTAAGAACAGTTATTACATTTTAAACAATTGAAAAATAATAAAGAGAAAACTAATATTTTTCAACATGAAAATTATATGAAATTCAAATTTCAGTGTCCATAAAAAGGTTTTATTGAAACTCAGCCATGCTTATTTGTGTACATGTTCTTTATGGCTACTTTCATGTAATAATGGCAGAATTCGGTAGTGGTTACAAAGATTGCATGGTTTACAAAGCCTAAAATTTTTATTTGACCTATTACAGAAAAAGTTTGTTTACCTGTGTTTTAGAGAACTGATTCCAGAATGAAGGGTAGTTCTTGATTAGCCTCATCCAGTCATAGGAGTGCTATTTCTTTAGCCAGGGATGGTCTCAGCCTGGACAAGGCTATGTCAGTTGGAATTAAGAGTTTTTCCTGGGTAGAAGAGAAAGAACTTCCTTTTAAGAGAAAGTCATAAGAAGTCAAAGAACATATGGGTATCAACAAAGATATGTATTTCTTTGTTACTGTTGACACTTACTTTATGACCATAAGGAAAATCAGCCTTAGGTTAAACTCACACCTAGGGGGTAGAGGGAGAAGCTGAGAGAGTCAGAGGAATAGAATTAAATCCAGCCCGATTTTGATTTTCTGTTATGTGAGGCAATGAAATTAATTGTTTTATAGTTTTGTTGGGGTTTCTGGATTTTTAAATTGAAGTATAATTGGCACACATAATATATTAGTTTCAGGTGTACAACAGAGTAGTTTGACATTTATATACATTTTGAAATGATCACCATGTAAGTCTAGTTACCATCTGTCTCTATATAAAGTTAATATAATATTATCCATGTTCCTTGTGCTATGTATCACATCTCCATGACTTCTTTATTTTATAACTGGAAGTTTGTATCTCTTGATCTCCTTCACAAATTTTGCCTTCTCCCAACTTGCCTTCTCCTAGAGAACTATCAGTCTGTTCTCTATATCTGTGAGTCTGGTTTTGTTTTGTGTATTCATTTGTTTTATTTTTTAGATTACACTATAAATCTTATAGTATTTGTCTTTCTCTGTCTGACTTATTTCACTTAACATAATACCCTCCAGATTCATCCATCTTGTCACAAATAGCAAGAGTTTATTCTTTTTATGGCTGAATAATATTTTATCATTCTAGATAGATAGGTCGATCAATTGGTTGATAGGTAGATAGATAGAAACCATATCTTCTGTATTCATTCATCTATTAATGGATGCTTAATTTATTTCTGTATCTTGGCTGTTGTAAATTATGCTACAATAAACATAGGACTGAATACACCTTTCTGAGTTAGTGTTTTCATTTTCTTTAGATACATACCCAGAAAAGGAATTGCTGAATCAAATGATAGTTTTTAAAATTTTTTTTTAAAAATACTGTTTTCTATAGTGGCTGCACCAATTTGCATTCCTACCAACAGTGCACAAAGGTTCCCTTTTCTTCATATCCTTACTAACACTTGTTATTACTTGTCTTTTTGTCATTCTAACAGATGTGAGGTGATAGCTCACTGTGGTTCTGTTTTGTATTTCCTGATGATTAGTGATAAGTATGTTTTCATTCGCCCATTAGCCATTCATATGTCTTTGGGAAAATGTCTATTCAGGTCCTTTTTCCCATTTTTTAATTGAATTTTTTGCCTTTTGCTATTGAGATGTAGGAGTTCCTTATATATTTTGGATATTAGCCCTTTACCAGATATTTGATTTGCAAATATTTTCTCTCATTCAACAGGTTGCCTTTTTGTTTTGCTGGTAATTTCCTATGCTGTGCAAAAGCTTTTTAGTTTGATGAAGTCTCACTCATTAAGTTTTACTTTTATTGCACTTGCCTGAGGAGACAAATCTAGAAAAATGTTCCCACATCTAATGTCAAAGAAATTACTGCCTAAGTTGCATTAGTTTCTTCTAGGAGTTCTAAGGTTTTAGGTCTTACAGTCAAGTCTTTAATCCATTTTGAGTTAATTTTTGTGTATGGTGTAAGATAGTGATCAAGTTTCATTCTTCTGCATGTAGTTTTCTCAATACAATTTATTGAAGAGATTATTTTTCCCTATTGTATTTTTTTGCCTCATTTGTTGTAGATTAATTGACTGTCTTTGCATGGGTTTATTTCTGGGCTCTATTCTGTTTCATTGATCTATGTGTCTGTTTTTGTACTAGTATCATGCTGGTTTTGAATACTATAGCTTTGTAGTGTTATTTGAAATTAGGGATGATGATACCTTCAGCTTTATTCTTCTTTCTCAAGACATCTTTGGCTTTTGGGGTCTTTTGTGGTTCCATACAAATTTAAAAATATTTATTTTAGTTCTGTGAGGCCACTTTATTTTGATAGGGATAACATCAAATCTGCAGACTGCTTTGGGTAGAATGGAAATATTGACAATATTAATTCTTTCAATCCATGAGCATGGTATAACTTCCAATTTATTTGTGTTTTCTTCTTTTTTTTTTCATTAATATTGTATAGTTTTCAGAATATAGATCTGTACCTCCTTGGTTAAATTTATTTCTAAGTATTTTATTCTTTTGGATGCAGTTGTGAGTTTTTTTATATTTCTTTTTCTGATAGTTTATTATTAGTTTATAGAAATGCAGCAGAGTTCTGTATCCTGCTACTTTATTCGTTTATTAGTTACAACAGTTTTTGGTGGCTTTAGGGTTTTCTACATAGAGTTTCAGGACATCCACAAATAGTGACAGTTTTAATTCTTTCTTACCAATTTGAATGCATTTTATTTCTTTTTCTTGCCTAATTGCTATGGCTAGAACTTCCAATGTTAAGTTAACTAAGAGTGACAGGAATGAGCCTCTTTGTCCCATTCCTGATCTTGGAGGACAGGGTTTCAGATTTTCACCATTGCATATGATGTTGGCTGTAGGATTGTCACATATGGTCTTTATTATGTCAAAGTAAATTTCCCTATACTGACTTTGTTGAAGGTTTTTATCATAAATTGTGTATTTTGTCAAATACTTTTTCTGCATCTATTGAGATGATTGTATGATTTTTATCTTTCATTTTGCTAAAGTATGTAACATTGATTGATTTGCAGATATTCAACCATTATTTCATTCCTGGAATAAATATCTTTTAAAGTCATTGGTGTACCTTCTTATCACATTCCCTGCCTGCCCTATTCTGTAATTATTCTCTGTTTCTTTTCTCTTCTTTTTTTTTTCCCCTTGTGATTTGATGGCTTTCTTTAGTGTTCTGCTTATGTTCCTATTTTTTGGGGGGGGGTATCTCTAGTAGTATAGGTTTTTGTTTTGTGGTCATGGTGAGATTCATATGTAATAACAGATGTATTGTGGTCTATTTTAAATTGATAGTCACTTGAGTTTGGCTGCCTTCTAAAAGTACTCTAAATATGCTCCCCGC
The DNA here is from genome assembly GCA_004024625.1 of Mellivora capensis. NCBI lineage: Eukaryota > Metazoa > Chordata > Mammalia > Carnivora > Mustelidae > Mellivora > Mellivora capensis. The sequence goes on from PISX010014529.1 coordinate 42,590, forward strand.
AATGTGTTTTATCATTTTGAAGTCATATTTTACATCATTTTTTTGTGTATTCCTAATCTAACTATTGTAGATAATAGTTGATTTTACTACTTTTTTTTAAACCATCATACTAGCTTTATGAGTAGTTTATACAGTACCTTTACTAGATATTTGTTTTTACTAGTGAGATTTTATTTTATATATTATTTCAGGTTATGGCCTTTACTCTTTAGCTTAAAGAAGTCCCTTTAACAATGCTTCTAAGGTCAGGTTAGTAGTGATGAACTCCCTTAGCTTTTGCTTGTGTGAGAAACTTTTTTTTTTTTTTTTTCAATTCTGAATTATAACTTTGACAGGTGGAGCATTCTTGGTTGAAAGGTTTTTCCTATCTGCATTTTGAATATATCATGCCACTATCCTCTGGCCTGCAAAGTTTCTGCTAAAAAATCAGCAGATAGTCTTATGGGGTTTCCCTTGAATGTAACTAGTTGTTTTTCTCTTGCTCTTTTAGGATTCTCTTTTTATCTTTAGTTTTCGGCATTTTAATTACAATGCATCTTGGTGTGGATCTTTTTTGGGACTTTTTGTGTTCTTGGACTTAGGTGTTTGTTTCCTCTCCCAAGTTAGGGAACTTTTCAGCCATTGTCTTTTCAAATAACTTGTTTTTGTTTCCTTTTTTTCCCCTCTTTTCTCTCCTGGGACCACTATAATATGAATGTTAGAATGCTTGCTGTTTTCTCACAGGTCCCTTAAGCTATCATCGCATTTTAAATTGTCCTTTTTTTCCTTTTTCTGTTTTGTTTGAATGGTTTCCACTATCCTGTCTTCTAGGTCACTGATCTCTTTTTCTGTGTTATCTGGTCTGCTTTTGATTCCCTCTAGTAAATTTTTTAGATCAGTTATTATATTCTTCAGCTCTATGAGTTCTATTCAGTAATTTCTTATATTTTCTATCTCTTTGTTGGAGTTCTAGGTGTGTTCACTCATATTTCCCCTGATTTTGGTGAATATCTTTATGGCCATTAATTTGAACTTTTTATTCAGTAAATTACTTCTGTTTCATTAAGTTTTTTTCCCTGGAGTTTTTATCTTATTACTTTATGGAACATGTGTTCCTCTGTTTTCTCATTTTGTTTGATTTTCTTTGTTTCTGGTGCTGTGTGGAACAGTTATCTCTAGCTGTCTTGAAGGAGTGGCTCTGTGTAGGAGTTGAACCTTGTCACTTAACCTTACCGTATTTCTTGGTTGACTCTCAGGCTATCTCTTGGATTGTTTTAGAACTTTGTGATTCAGAAATTTAGTCCCTCCTGGACACTTGAGTCTGCTGCTCAAGGGATATCCCTTGTGTAGGCTGAATATGCCTCTTGGCTCTGGTGGTGCTGGATGAACAGCTGGGGGATGTTGAGGGGGGCAGGGATGCTTACCTCTGCTGTTAGGTCATTAGAGTGAGGGTACAAAAATGGCATCTACCACTGTTGGTGTCAGTAAACTAGAGGGAGTCACTAACAGTGACATCTTCCAGCATACCATCCCTGGAGAGAGTCCCAAAAGACTTCTGCTTCTCTGGTAGCTTTAAGTTTAGCAAGTAAATATCCTTCACCTACAATCTAGGCTCTTTTCAAAATGTGTTTTTTATGCTGGGTCCCATGGAGTGTTGTTCTACACATAAGCCCTTTAAGAGCAGAACCTTCATTCCCTATGCCCTGTGTTTCCCCTGAACATAATCCCCGCTGATTTTCAAAGCTGGGCATTTTGGAACTTCTTTCTCTTGTGCAGGACCTAGGGATATCTTGTGTGGGGTACATACTTCTTTCCCTTAGTGATAAGTGATCTATATCTAAATTTTTTTATATCTATAAGGTTTTACACATATATGTGTGTATATATATGCTTATATACACACACACATATTTTTTGAGCTCCCTCTTGATTGTGGGTTGCCCCTCTGAGAGTAGGGTTTTTGGTGAGAGCATGTCTCTGCCTCTCTTACCAGTCTTGATGTGGTCTTTTTATCCTTTGTTGTGGATCAGGTGTTCAGCTAGTTCTCAGGGCCATTTTTTCCATATGTAGCTGTATATTTGTTTTGTCCATGGGAAGAAGTGAATTCATATGTTCCTACACCACCATCCTGAACCACCTCTTCTGAGGTTTCCATTATTGATATACTTTACTTGGCCTCCACTTGATATATGATTACAAATAAATACGAATGCATTAAAACCACCACAAAATCAAAACTAGAGACCTATAACCTACTTAATGGAAATGGCAAAGGAAATCTTGTACTGGAAAATATTTACTCAAGGTCTCAATATTCTAATCTGTCCATTAGGTGCTTTATGTCCTTAGGCCTACAACATATGAGATAGATATTATCTCCATTTTATAAATAAGAACCCTCAGGTTATCCAGCTTTACAAGATCACACAGCTAGAATGTGGTACTGTGACCCAAGTCTGTTTCCCTAGTCCTTCCCTTTTACACTGAAGTAAACATTGTTTGTATGAGAAAATTCTGCTAATATTCAATTTTTTGTTGCACTAAGTAGGACTGTGGAAGGCAATTCACTTTGATATGCTTGTTTATATAGTTAGCACTTCAAAAAAATTAAGTAGAGTTAATATTTGATCATTTTAGAACAGATTAATTGTACTGAGGTTGTTTTTAAATTATGAATTTAGATTTTAGAGCAGCTTCAGTTTCACAGAAAAGTTGAGGGGAAGATACAGAGATTTCTGATAAACCCTTGATCCTGCACATGCATAGCCTCCCTCATTATCAACAGCTCCCACCAGAATGTTATGTTGGTTACAACTGATGAACTTACATCGACACATCACTATCACATAATGTTCATGGTTAACATCAGGATTCACTCTGAGTGTTATATAGTCTCTTTGGGTTTGGACAAAAGTATAATGACATGTATCCAATATTATGATATCACGAGTATTTTCACTGTCCTAAAAATCCTGTTTCATTTATTTCTTTCTTCCAAATCCCCTCGTTTTGAAAAAGGAAATACTTTTGTGATTGGTTAGTGTTCTTTAATATTTTTTATTACACAAATCTCCTTATGCAAAAAATTAAAGTGTTATGAAACTGCTGATAACCATTTTTGACTTTCAAAAATGGTAGTTTTATATAGTTCAATCTAGTTCTAAGGTAAAACTTTAAAGTTTCTCTTTACTCCTACCCCTACCCATTCTTACACAATTTGGTATGTATCATTACAGTGTCCTTTCTCTGTATGTGCATATATGCCATAAATGGAATTATACAGTATAAATTATTTTGCAACACTGATTATTTTTCTAAAATCAGGATTGGCTGCTTATTAAATTAAAAAATTTAAAAATTATTATTGAAGTATAAAAAATTTTTATTGGAGTATAGTTGGCATACAACTATATTCGTTGTATATATTAGTTTCAGGTGTACAACTTATTGATTCAGCAATTCTTTACATTACTCAGTGCTCACCCCAATAAGTATAGTCACAATCTGTTCCCATACAATGTTATTACAATATTACTGACTATATATTCCCCACATTGTACCTTTCATCTCCATGACTTATTTACTTTATAAGTGGAAGTTTATACCTCTTAATTTCCTTTATCTATTTCATTCATCTCTCTACCTACCTCTGTGCTGGCAACCAGCAGTTTGTTCTCTGTATTTAAGAGTCTATTTGTTTGTTTGTTCATTTCTTTTGTTATTTAGATTTCATATGTAAGAGAAATCATATGGTATTTGTCTTTGTCTGACTTACTTCACTTAGCATAATATCCTTTAGGTCCATCAATGTTATCACAAATGTCAAGCCTTCCCTCTTTTTCATTGCTAATATTCCTATATATATAAAATAAATATTCCTATATATATATAATGTGGTATATATAATGTTTTATATATATATATAAATAATGTGGTATATATTTTATATATATACCACATCTTTATCCATTGATCTATCAATGGACACTTGGGTGGCTTCCATATCTTGCTGGTTGTAAATTATGTTGCAATAAGCATGGGGAAGCATTTATCTTTTAATTTTAGATTTTATTTATTTATTTGTCAGAGAGAGAGAATGAGCACACAGGCAGGAGGGAGAAGCAGGCTCCCTGCTGAGCAAGGAGCCCAATGTGGGACTCAAGCCCAGTACCCTGGGATCATGACCTGAGCTGAAGGTAGATGCTTAACCAACTGAGCCACCCAGGCATCCCAGCATTTGTCATTTGTCTTTTTAAATTAATTTTTACATTTTCTTTGGGTTAATACCCATTAGTGGACTGGATCATATAGTAATTTTATTTTAATTTTTTGAGGAACTTCCATACTGTTTCCACAGTGGTTGCACCAATTTACAATCCCACCAACAGTGGGAACAAGGGTTCCCTTTCCTCCACATTCTCTCTAACACTTGTTATTTCTTGTCTTTTTTGATACTAGCTATTCTGACAGGTGTAAGGAGATATCTCATTGTAGTTTTGATTTACATCTCCTGATGATTAGTGATGCTGAACATTTTTTCCTGTGCCTATTTGCCACCTGTATTCTTTTTTAAAAAAAATGTCTCTTCAGGTCCTGTGTAATAATGTTGTTCATTTATTTATTTTGGTGTTGACTTGTATGAGTTCTTTATGTATTTTGGATATTGGCCTCTTATCAGATATACGATTTGCAAATATCTTCTATCATTTGGGAGGTTGTCTTTATTTTGTTGGTGATTTCCTTTGCTGTGCAGAAGCTTTTTAGGTTGATATAGTCCCATGTGTTTATTTTTGCTTTTGTTGTCATTGTTTCTGGAGTCAGATCCAGTCAGGAGTTGTTTGAAGGGATGCCTGCAGAAACAAGAGGGTTGGGTGGGGTGGATCCACATGAGAATGCTCAGGTGAGGCGCAGCGTGCTATCAGGGTAGATAGAGAGTATAGAATTGGCTCCCACAAATGTCCTGCTGCCTAGGGTGGAGGAGGGGAAGAGGAATGGCACCTGCTAGTGCTTTTTCTCTCAGAAAAATCTCCTGCCTCTCTGGTATACTCTCTAAGATTAGTCAATAAGTTTCCTTCACCTATATCTCAGGCACTTTCCAAACTGCTGTGTCTTCAGCTGAATTATTTAGAATGCTCTCTTTTTAGGAGTGGGGACTCAAGTTTCCTCTTGCCCTCAGGCTCCTCTGGAGTTAAGTCTGCTAATTTTAAAGGTCCTGGAATTAAGTCCTGCTGGTTTTCAAAGGGAGATGTTAAGGGGACTAGTCCTCGTAATATCGGTCCCCATTTCTAGGAGTGCCAGGTGTGGGGTCTGATCCTCTTGCCTTTCCATGTTTGTGATGTCCCTCCAATTTGGGATTCATACTGCCAGGGGTTTGGTTCCCAACCACATCTTGCTTACCCTTTTGTATGTGGCCTTCTCTCTATGCCTAGCTGTGGAAGATCTGTTCTTCCTAGTCTTCAGGTCATTTTCAGAGTTAGTTGTGTAAATGTAGCTATTGTTAAAATGAATCTGTGGGACAAGGTAAGCTCAGGATCCTCCTACTTCACCATCTCCCCTTCTTCTTCCTACAATGATCTTTATTGAAGTGATTTTATATTACCAAGAAACTTAAAATTCCTTTACTCACCTATTTATTTTATAGGCATTTCTGACACTGCATATGGTAAATATCAATCTGCTTAATTATAGCCCTCTGAAATCTCACCTTTATTCTTTGTTTTATAGTTCTAGGAGAACTCCTTAATATAAATACATTTTCAAGGATGTTTTGAGGGGGCTGACTTTATATCAGTGTAAGAGTTGTTTACTCTCCAAATGCAACCAACTAGATAGCTGCCTAAGTCTCCCAGCATCAAATTTTTACAGATGGATTTTTGTTCACCTAAGGAGAAAACACAGAAATCATTTTCTACTAGAAAAAGGGAAAAAAGCATATTAAAATATAAATATAAACCACTTGACAATTTTAAACATACTAATTATATTGATATTACCCCTGCCACTGTTTTCTCTCATCAATGTAAATAATAGAGAATATAAAGCACTTGTTCACAATGCAACTATGTCCATTTTAAAAATAATACTTCAGGGGGAGGAGGCAAGATGGCGGAGAAATAGCAGGCTGAGACAACATCAGGTAGCAGGAGATAAGCTAGATAGCTTATCTAACCATTGCAAACACCTACAAATCCAATGGAAAATCAAAGAAAAGAGCAACAATTCTAGAAACAGAAAATCGATCACTTTCTGAAAGGTAGGACCTGAGGAGAAGTGAGTCCGAAGCGACGGGTAGACCGTGGGGGGAGGGGCCGGTTCCCGGCAAGTGGCGGAGCAACGGAGCACTAAATCAGGATTTTTAAAAGTCTGCTCCACTGAGGGACATCGCTTCAGAGGCTAAACTGGGGTGAAGCCCACGTGGGGTCAGCGTAACCCCAGGTCCCATGGGATCAAAGAAGGATCGAGGGTGTTTGAGTGTTGCAGAGCTCACAGGTATTAGAATGGGGGAAGCCAGCTACAACAACAAAGCCGAGGAGTGAGCTGTCAACTCAGGGTTACCTTGAACCAGGCACAGGGGGGTGAGCTCGGAGAGTGGCTGGAGGCCACGGAGATGGAAGCGACCGAGCGCTTTTCTCCAAGTGCGGGCGACCCGGTGCTTTTCTCCAAGCATGAGCGACCGGGCACTTTTCTCCAAACGCAACCAGAGGCCAGGGAGACGGGAGCAATTGGGTGCTTTTCTCTGAGGGTGCACTGAGGAGTGAGACCCTGAGCTCTCGGCTCCTCCGGCCCGCAGATCGGGAAGCTGCCATTGTAATTCCCATCTCCGGAACTCTAAGGAAAGCCTTCAGGGAACAAAAGCTCCCGAAATGGAACCCGAGCGGATTACTTAGCCTGGCTCCTGATAAGGGTGGGGCAATTCCACCTTGGGCAAAGACACTTGAGAATCACTACAACAGGCCCCTCCCCCAGAAGATCAACAAGAAACCCAGCCAAGACCAAGTTCACTTACCAAGGAGAGCAGCGGAATTCCAGAGGAAGAGAAAGCAAAGCAAGGAATTCATGGCTTTCTCCCCATGGTTCTTTAGTCTTGTAGTTAATTTTTTTTTCTTTTTTCTTCTGCTAAAATTTTTTTTAACTTTTACCCTTTCCTCTTTTAACTTTTTTTTTTATCTAGTTTATCTTAACAATACCAAAAAACAAAAATAATAATAATTTTTTTGAACCTTCATTATTATAGTCATATTTTATCCTCCATTGTATCTAACTATATTTTTTGTATACACATAAGGTTTTTTCTTCTAAAAAATTTGGGGTACAACTTCTCCTAATAGATCAAAATATACCCTAAATCTAGCTCCGGGCTTGTTCTAGTCTCCAGCCCAAGCAAATTCTCTCCACTTTCTTTTTCTTTACTCTCCCCACCAACTTGCTGTATCAACTCATTTTTAAGAAATTTAAAAAAAAATTTCTCATCTTTATAGGCCTATTCCATCTCTTCATTGAACCTACCCTTATATATGTTTTTCATCCTTTAAAATTTTGGGAGGTAGTTCCTACTAAGAGATCAGAACACTCCCAAAATTAAGTGAGTGACCTTGTTCTAGTTGCCAGTCTAATATATATATACATATATTTTCTTTGCTTAATATTTTTTCCTTATATGTTTTCTTTTCTTTTCTTTTTTTTCTTGTTTATCCTCTTTCTCCCTCCCACGACTTGGGGGTCTCTTCTGATTTGGTTAAAGCACATTTCCCTGGGGTCTTTGCCACCCTTTTAGCATTTTATTTGCTCCTTTATATATTCTTATCTGGACAAATTGACAAGGTGGAAAAACTCACCACAAAAAGAAGAACAAGAGGCAGTACCAAAGGCTAGGGACCTAATCAATATGGGCATTGGTAATATGACAGATCTAGAGTTCAGAATGAGGATTCTCAAGGTTCTAGCCAGGCTTGAAAAAGGCATGGGAGATATTAGAGAAACCCTCTCTGGAGAGATTAAAGGCTCTTTCTGAAGAAATAAAGGAACTAAAATCTAACGAAGTTGAAATCAAAAAAGCTATTAATGAGGTGAAATAAAAAATGGAAGCTCCTAAATTAAAAAAAAAATGGAAGCTCTTACTGCTCAGATAAATGAGGCAGAAGAAAGAATTAGTGACATAGAAGACCAAATGACAGAGAATAAAGAAACTGAGCAAAAGAGAGAGACAAACAAATACTGGACCACGAGGGGAGAATTCGAGAGATAAGTGACACCATAAGACGAAACATTAGAATAATTGGGATTCCAAAAGAAGAAGAAAGAGAGAGGGGAGCAGAAGGTATATTGGAGAGAATTATTGTAGAGAATTTCCCTAATATGGCAAAGGGAACAAGCATCAAAATCCAGGAGGTGCAGAGAACCCCCCTCAGAATCAACAAGAATAGGTCCACATCCCGTCACCTAATAGTAAAATTTACAAGTCTTAGTGACAAAGAGAAAATCCTGAAAGCAGCCCGGGAAAAGAAGTCTGTAACATACAATGGTAAAAATATTAGATTGGCAGCAGACTTATCCACAGAGACCTGGCAGGCCAGAAAGAACTGGCGTGATATATTCAGAGCACTGAACGAGAAAAACATGCAGCCAAGAATACTATATCCAGCTAGGCTATCATTGAAAATAGAAGGAGAGATAAAAAGCTTCCAGGACAAACAAAAACTGAGAGAATTTGCAAACACCAAACCAGCAGTATTGAAAGGGGTCCTCTAAGCAAAGAGAGAGCCTAAAAGTAGTAGATCAGAAAGGAACAGAGACAATATACAGTAACAGTCACCTTACAGGCAATACAATGGCACTAAATTCATATCTCTCAATAGTTACCCTGAATGTTAATGGGCTAAATGCCCCAATCAAAATACACAGAGTATCAGATTGGATAAAAAAACAATACCCATCAATACGCTGCCTAAAAGAAACTCATTTTAGACCCGAAGACACCCCCAGATTTAAAGTGAGAGAGTGGAAAACAATTTGCCATGCTAATGGACATCTGAAGAAAGCTGGGGTGGCAATCCTTATATCAGATCAATTAGATTTTAAGCCAAAGACTATAATAAGAGATGAGGAAGGACACTATATCATACTCAAAGGGTCTGTCCAACAAGAAGACCTAACAGTTTTAAATATCTATGCCCCTAACATGGGAGCAGCCAACTATATAAACCAATTAATAACAAAATCAAAGAAACACATCAAAAATAATACAATTATAGTAGGGGACTTTAACACTCCCCTCATGGAAATGGACAGATTATCCAGGTGAAAGATCAACAAGGAAATAAAGGCCTTAAATGACACACTGGACCAGATGGACATCACAGATATATTCAGAACATTTCATCCCAAAGCAACAGAATACACATTCTTCTCTAGTGCACATGGAACATTCTCTAGAATAGATCACATCCTGGGTCATAAATCAGGTCTCAACCAGTACTAAAAGATTGGGATCATTCCCTGCATATTTTCAGACCACAATGCTCTGAAGCTAGAACTCAATCACAAGAGGAAATTTGGAAAGAACCCATATACATGGAGACTAAACAGCATCCTTCTAAAGAATGAATGGGTCAACCAGGAAATTAAGGAAAAATTGAAAAAATTCATGGAAACAAATGATAATGAAAACACAATGGTTCAAAATCTGTGGGAGACAACAAAGGCAGTCCTGAGAGGAAAACAGATAGCGGTACAAGCCTTTCTCAAGAAACAAGAAAGGTCTCAAATACACAACCTAACCCTACACCTAACGGAGCTGGAGGAAGAACCAGAAAGAAAGCCTAAACCCAGCAGGAGAAGAGAAATCATAAAGATCAGAGCAGAAATCAATGAAATAGAAACTAAAAAAACAATAGAACAAATCAACGAAACTAGGAGCTGGTTCTTTGAAAGAATTAATAAGATTGATAAACCCCTGGCCAGACTTATCAAAAAGAAAAGAGAAAAGACCCAAATAAATAAAATCATGAATGAGAGAGGAGAGATCACAACCAAAACCAAAGAAATACAAGCAATTATAAGAACATACTATGAGAAACTCT